>WBMW01003926.1:769443-783275 GCA_013396635.1 Penelope pileata | reverse complement strand
TCCCGCCGCCCGATGGGGCTCCTCAGGCGGGTGTCCGGGCCCGGTTTGGCCGGCGGGGCCTCGCTTCGGCTGCCGTGCGGCTCAGGTTTTCGCTGCCAGACGGCGATAGAGCTTTCAAACCGACGTTCTTCACGCAGGGGACAGTCCCCCAGACAGTCCCTCTGAACATCCACAGCGTTATCGCAGCTGGGAAAGAGGAGCTGGTCCACCCCGTGCCCATGGGCACACTGGGTCACGCTCCACACCAAGGACGCAGAGCCCATCTGTCACCACAACCCCAGCCCCAGAGGCAGCCCAAGAGCCAGCACCCCCCTGCACAGCCCGCAGGGACACAGTGACAGCGCTGCTCGGGGTCCCTCACCCAGCCCAGGGATGGCCCTGGGCCAAGAGCACTGCCCCACGCCCTGCTGCTCTGCCTCCCTCACCTACTTAAACGTTGTTAAACGTTCTGCTCGTTGGCCTTTTCCCCCTTGAGAAACCTCTGACAGTCATGTTTCAAAGTCTTCCTTCAGCAGTGTGATTTCCTTTCCGTGAGATCAGAACTGAAACAGCCAAAGACGAGGCTGCCCACGCCCCCGCTGGCACCTAGAACAGCACTGCTTGTGATGTTACCCTCCCAACCTCAAAAATGGGCCATTGCCATTCCCAGCACATAAAAAAACTGCTCTGTCACCATTTTTTCCCCTTCTCCCAAGGTAATGGAAGAAGTTCAGCTCAATTCTTACATCACCACGGTGCTCAGGGTCTGGCTTTCAGCGAGTTTCCTGACTGTCCTATGCACCCCACCTCTAGCACCTGCACAAGCTGCATCAGGTAGGAAAACTGAGGCTGAAATTCGCATCTCGTACTCAACACAATTGTGACAGGAAGCTTTCATACTAACCAGCCTGCAAGAGCTGCTGGCCACGAACATGAAGGCAGTGCCCGTCCAGTTGCAGCTGTTCCACACCTCCTGCTGCCTCTGCTGTGCCTCACAGCCCTGGCTGCTAGAACTGCCAGGGAGATGCTGCTCAGTGCTGTGCTTCCTGGTAAGCCTAGAGTTAATCTGACGTTCTTGTCTGTCAGCTGAGCGTGCCCAAAGTAATCCAATTAGAGTAATTAGAAGTAGCCAGAAGTACAGTCTGGTGCACCACTACTCCAGTCTAACACTTGGCTGTGGTAAGTTGGTTTGCACACACACCCCTCCGAGTGGAACTGATGAGAAAAAAAATAATACATAGAGACAGATGGCTTGAAGAAAAAGAACATCTCAGCCCAAGTTTTTATTTCTGTGTGAATGATCACCCAAACAGCTGCAGCTGAATTCCTAGGGAGCACAATGGCAACCCCACATAAGGCCAAATTCCAGCCCTGTGGCTGGATTCCTAATTCCAAAGACACGCTCAGGGCTCCAGCTGCATTAGGTATGGCACTGAATATTCCTAAACCAGCACACGTTCAATGGACGTTAGAAAACTCCTGTCTATCCAGAGTAACTGAAAAGGGAGCTTGGAGAAGAAATCCAACTCAGTTTCTCCACCTCCACATAGAGGCTTTTGTCAATAAACTGCTATTTAGCACCAGAGTTACTCTAGCATAAAGGAAGATGGCAAACATTTTTTAAAATACTTGTTCAGTTCTTGCACTCTGAGCAATAACTAAATGCTAGCTCCACTAAATCCTCTCTCCTGACTTCAACAGTGAAGGAGTAAACACCACTTTTCCCTCCTCTGTACCGAGGGAAAATAATTGCCTTATTTTAGTATGTAAATTGAGTATGCAAGGCATAAGATTCCAATGCCACCACTACACCACAGAAAATTTGCAGCTCAAACACTGAAGACATAATTTAACTCTCTTGGAGAGAGTCACAGAGAAGGTGCGCTAGGACAAGCTGATTTAAACAAGTTTTATTCAACAGTTTGATGAAAGGAAATTTACCAATATAAAAAAAAAAGTCAAGAAATGAACTGACTTTCTTTAAGTCTGCTAAACCATTCAGGTACGTTTATAAATTCACACCATAATTGCTATGAGAACACACCTCCACACATTTTACTCAACCTGGGCTGTAATGAATATTGTAGGTCAGAATTGTACAGAAAACACTTCTGTAGCCAACTTGCAACTAGTGTTACCAAATGACTAGCTACATGGTATACAAACACCTTATGACAATAATCAAGAGGTACATTATTTCTCTCTTTTTATACATTAACCCAGTATGTTCTGTGCAATCAATCACGGGTTGTATGGTTAATTTACACGGGTTTGTAGTCAAGCTTGGACTCCAGCTTCTTCGAATCAGCCACTTTTCTAACGGCTTTCATGAAGTCTTCCTGCACTACAAAGTCGTGATCGGCACGGATCGCAAACATACCTGCAAAAAACAATTTAACAGCAAGAGTGAGCTGGAGCTCCTTGCAGCAGCAGCACAAAGACAGTACACGAAGCCTCACTCCAAGTGGAAAGGATCCAAGTGACACTGTCTGCACAGGCTTTTATACACATCTTATAAGGCTGGAAAGATTAAACTGTGCCTTAAGAACGGTACACAAAGAGTGTCAGTAAACAAGCACTGTATTCCAGCAGAATATTTTTGAGCTGATTTTAATCCATTGACAGAGGCATGTGAGAAACAGTTCAAACATTCAGCATTCATCAAACAAGCACATCAAAATTAAGAATTAAGAGAGTACCTGCTTCAGTACAGACATTTCTCAAGTCTGCTCCATTAAAGCCATCAGAAAGCTTCACAATTGCTTCATAATCTATTCAAAAAACAGAGGTGTCAGTTAGAAATACATTCACATTTCCCCTTATGGATGCTACTGAAACACATGTCCAGCTAACAAAGGAATGCTTTACTTCGATTTCAGTGCAAATGGATCACTGCCTACTAGACTGGTAAGTTAAATCTATTCTCTGTCATTAACATAGAAATGTATCAGAGCCAAAAGCTCATATTATATAGTTAAATCCCAAAGTTACTGATTTGGAGGTTACAAGCATCATGAAATGCTAGAAAATTACACCAAGGTGTTCAAATCATAAATTAAACGTTGTAAAAAGCAAAACAAAACTTAAATCCAAGTGATGATCTCAGTGCCTTTCTTCTTATAAAACTGCATCCACAAAAAACACTTGGATATAGTAAGCCTGATATTTTATGCACATACATACACCAAAAAACAGCTCTGGTTACAGTTTCTATAATGAGTTTCTAAAACACTGTCTGTTGAGCTTTCAGTGCTGCACATTAAAAAAGCCATTTTGCAAGGCTTCACAACAATATGGAAGTCAACAAGACTCTGCAGAACTTTTCCAATCAGTTTACCTTATAAATGAAATACAAGCAGAAAGCTTTTTTTTTTTTTAAAAAGAAAAAAGACCTACAGACTAGAAATTCTCCCACTTTGATTCCATATAGCATGCTGTCCTGTAACTGGACATAGTCCTGCCATAACTGGAAACCAAAGATGAAAAAACAAACAAGAGGACTAAGGCCATGTTAAGCACTGCAAAGTTTGTAAGTTTAAGTCTTGAGCAGACATCAGTACTAGAGCAGAAGGATCTCATGCTGGAACATAGAGCAGGTCATCTTCTTGGGGTTTTAATGCAATTCACATCCTATTTTGCTGATGAGGTCACTCTGCACTTCCTTCCAGGATATCACAGCTGAGCATCACAGCCTTGCCACACTGTGTTTAGGAACCCATCCGACACCTCACTTTGCTAAGCGATATCAAGGAATGATCCTACCCTGCTTTCATTCCAGTGCCCAAAGGTACAGAGAAAGAGGATGAAACACACTGCCTCAGGTCCATGATTTGCCTTGGAGCATCTATTGTATCTTAGACTACAGACTGATGCACATTTAAGCCAACCCTGCTGCTAAGAAAGGCAGTCCTCATCCCTCTCACCCTCCCCCAGCTCATTCCTGCTCCTGAGCCACCCTCTCTATTGAGCTGCAGCTGTTTATGCAGCCAGATGGTGAACGAGATCAGTTCCACTATCCAGATCACGCTGCCTGGCTGCATGAATAGCTGGTGTCAGCAAATAGGCGGGGGCGGAGCGGGGGTAGCACAGGGCTGGGAACAAGCAGGCAGGGTCTGTGGAGCCTGGCTGAAATAAAAGGCTGCCAACATTGTTTCAAAGTCAAATCACAGTTACAGCTTTCTGGAGGAAGGCTCTGAAACTACACTGTGAAAATAAAGACTCTGGTCAGCTTAGAGTAATTAAATGAACCTTCTCACTTTCATCTGATAGACAGTTCTCCTATTTATGCTCTGGAGAAGGCTCTACACCACAAACCAGCAAAGACAAGCTTGGTTTCAGCTGACAATAAGTTTTTCATTACGTTTCTCTGACTTTAAAGCTTCTTTTTCATGTTCAGAACCCTGCAGTAGGTGGTGGTGTATTTTTTGGTTTTTAGCTAAGGGAAATGCTGGTTGTTTGCATGAACAGGAAACTACCTGACGAGAATCACATCAACTTTCTGGTTTACAACTGTGCTCCAAGACACATTTTCAACATACTTAGTTGAAAGGAAGTCTTAATAATTGGGGGGTTGGAACTTGATGATCCTTGGGGTCCCTTCCAACTCAGGCCATTCTATGATTGTATGAATCCAATCAGGATGTATACTAAAAATAATTCTTACTTTTAAAAAAGCAGAATTTGAGAGGGAGAAAGCTTTGTGGGTGCTGAAAGGACTCACAAGGGCATCAGTCAGCGCAACAACCCTCTTCGCATCCTTACAAACCAAAGCAGAGTACGCAGGCAGCTTCCCACTTACCTATTTCACCATGTTTAGTGATAGGACCTGCATGGATCTTCAAAATATCTAACCTGGCTTGTTCATTGGGTAGATCAATATCTGGAAAAGAATGACAACTTGAATAAAAGCAGCAAAGCACAATTCATGCAGATAACACCCTCCCTGCAGCCACTGAAGTAACTCACGGATCTTTCTATCCAGCCTTCCAGGCCGCAGAAGCGCGGGGTCCAGCGTGTCTGGTCTGTTAGTAGCCATGATCATTTTAACTCTGTGCAGGGTATCAAACCCATCCATCTGATTCAACAGCTAGCAGAAAACAGAAGTTCGTTTTTAAATAAGCCAAAAGCCCCTAGCCTGATCTATTGCACTTTCTTCCTGCATACAAGTACTTTCACTGAGTAAATAAGTGATACAGACAAACCAGAAAAATGCTACAAGCTTTCTAACAGAAGGCCACAGCTCCCTGCATATTCTATATGCAATAAAGGAGAGCTTAAAAGTGACACTGAAAATGCTTTGTCCAGAGGAAGAGACATTAAACAAAGCAGAGCTCAAATGTGAAAGCCTTGGCTAAAACAATATGGCAATGAAAACAGTGCAAGGACCGAAGGACCCAAAGGTTGGCTGACACATTTCAAGTGCAACACACTAAATCCAGGACATTCAAATTAGATTTGGAGAACAGCCTCTAGAATACTAACAAACATATGAAGGCATTTCATTGTGAAGATTCAGAGTACTTCAATCACAACAATTTAATTCTTTATGTAAGGCAGATACATTCCTGGGCACTGGACAAACTGCCTGCAAACACAGGCCAATGAAGTCTCCCACTAGCTTCAGAATTTTTAACTGTCAGCAGTGTTTTAAAAATTCTCTTCACACAGCCAGCTTTACCAGAGCACTTAGTACAGACACAAAGAAATAACACTATTCATTCTACTTTCAAGAACTGAAAAGGATCTAAAGATTTTATAAAGGAAGCAGCTTTGGGACTAAGAGAGAAGCTCTCCTTTTCCTCTTTAAGGAAGAAGACACCCTCCAAACAAACAAAAAAGATGCAAAGTCAAGCCACAGTAAGAAGAGAAGATTCCCCCAAACAATTGTAGCAATTTAAAAGATTCTTTCAATTAATCTCCAAGTTGGATTCATGATGGAGTTATCAGGATGTGCAGCTGCATTTTGTAAAAGCAGCGCCTAATCAATTTAGCTTAAGATATTAACACAGAAAAAGTTCTACCAAGCCAGATCACAGCGTAGCAATTCACAGCTGTATTATTTAACATTGACTATAGGAAATGTAACCAGAGTTTGGGCACTCACCTCCATCAGAGTCCTCTGGATTTCTCTGTCAGCTGAGGTGCCTTCAGAAAAACGGCGGCCACCTGCAGCATACCAAACTCAAATGATTACTTCTGCCTCCACATAATGCTATGTCTGAAAACAATTAGGTATCCCTCTTAACGAAAGGAGAGAGAGTGGGGAAGAACTGCTTCAATACACATTTTAAAATGCTTCTTCATAGTCAGAAAAA
This sequence comes from Penelope pileata, assembly GCA_013396635.1. NCBI lineage: Eukaryota > Metazoa > Chordata > Aves > Galliformes > Cracidae > Penelope > Penelope pileata. The sequence continues at coordinate 776,982 of WBMW01003926.1, read as the reverse complement.
TCTCAGCCACATACAGCAGTTGTGTGCATGCTAAGAGAACACGTAAGCAAGCTGACATAGCTTCAGATGGAAGTTGGACCTCTTTGTCCTGTTGCTTCTTCTCCAAAGACAGCATGCATGTTTGTTCACAAGAGAGGCACTAACTCAATAACTGAGTTTGGTGTCACAAAGAACCCATAACCACCCTGCAGGCCATTGGACCTACCGATAGCATCGATCTCATCCATGAAGATGATGCACGGCTGGTGATCTCTGGCGTAATTGAACATCTCTCTGATCAGCCGAGCACTTTCACCAATGTACTTGTCCACTATGGAGCTTGACACCACCTTTAGAAAAGGTGAGGCACATGACTGAAGAGACCACACAGCAAACAGATCAAGCACATGTGTATGCAGAAGTGAGGTTACACTACCTTTAGGAAGTTGCAATCAAGCTGGCTTGCAACAGCTCTGGCCAGAAGTGTTTTCCCTGTACCTGGACAGATGAGACCAAAGATGTTTAACTAGTAACACAACATGGCACGTCAGCAACTTACAGAGAAAAACAAACAAGGCTATTGCACCTGACTGTGACAAAAAAAGTATTCATTTCTCTTTCATGAGGACTCCAGTTCCTATCTGTCTGCAAGGTCTATCAGGGGCAGGGGTGTGCGATGTGAGGAGCTGCACTGTCACCTTTAGGTTCCTCTCATACTCTGAAATCCACTGAGGACATATCACCTCGATACTGCAGTTGCCCTCTGAATTTCTTCCTGATGTGGTGCCCACAGAGGCAGTAGATGGAGGGCAGGGTAGTGTTAATCACCTGAGTGGTTAATGAGTCTGAGCATCACCCTTACCCCCTACCCCACCTCAATGAGCAGGAACGAGAAGAGGTAAGAGAGATGAACAGCAAATCACTCACCAGGGGGCCCGTAGAGCAGGCAGCCTTTTGGAGGTATAATCCCCACACGCTGGAACAGTTCTGGGTTTGTAAGTGGCAATTCTATTACCTGTGAAGAGACAGAGAAAGAAATTGTGACTGTTTCAGTTTTAAAACTGAAGAGTGATCTCAGGAAGTTAATGGAGCACCTGCCAGCCTGTTCTCCAGGTTCCTGTGTTCTTAGCTACCCGTGTAGCATATTTTGGGTGAGAAATAGGTAAGAAAGCATCTGATTGATCTAATTGATCAATGCACAATCCTGCCCTTGTTGTTCAAACTTCAGCTCTGCTATGGCTCGTTTCTCTTGATGCTTGTTGCTCAACCCATGCTTTGCCACTGTTATAGTACAATTACCCAGAGCAACTACAGCAGTTTTTGTGTAAAATTAGTTTGTTGGCTGCCAATCCTAACTATGCCTTCCCACTTGACCTTATGGCACTCCCTTAGCTAAAAGGGTTTTGCACCCTTCAAACTCTCTCCTTCAGAGGACCTTCTTCATTTCAATTTCAATCCTAGCTTCTGTAACTGCAGAGATGAGTAGTAATCAGTTTGAGAATTGGGCTGTGGCGTTTAGAATAATCCTTCTCTGCCACTGTAAGGGGTGTGCACAGCACACAACCTCTGTTGTGAGCCAGCTGACTTGTGTGCTAGTCTTCAAACACCCCCAGCCCTGGGCAGGCTTGCAGGGCCTGCAGCACTGATGCCAAACCTAACAGGATTACTTCAGAGTGAACGCACCAGCACCCTGGGATCACAAGGCCATTTACCACAACTACAAAGCTGAAAAACATTCAAACAACACTTCAGAAGTTATCTTCTAGCACAGGGAAAAAGCAGTCAGTTTACACAACATGCAAAGCACTCATCTGATAGGCTCCTCTAAAAGCCTGTCTCGTGATGGTTTGGGACAACCATCAGTAAACATTTATGCACCAAAGAACTTCACTCAGAACACGTCCCACTGTTTGGTAGTGTTGTTGAGACAGTGAATACCTCCCGCAGCTCTCTGATTTGCTCTGACAACCCTCCGATCTCAGAATATGAAACGTCCCCGGGATCTTCATGAGACATATTATAAACAAGGGGATCCACTTCCCTTGGTAAATATCTGGAACAAAAAAAATAGGAGTAAATGTGTTTTATTGTGCAGGCCTTATACAGTTATTGCAATGAGTCCTAGAGCAAGTATGAAAACTAATTTTTTCCTCTCACCTCAAAAACATGACAAATATCTTAAAAACAGCATAAACCCCAAACCTAGCAAGCTTTCAAAAAGCTTTAAACCAAACTGAAAAAAGCTCAGAAACTGCTGAAAAGGCTGGAGTTATAACTGTTTTCTTCCCCCCCAGAAGAGCAGCCAATTCCTTTTTAAACCAGGTAACAGGTAATAAGACTTCTCTCAAAGTGTTTGTCCTCAAACACTGCTTTGCAGACAACTGCAGAAAATATTTACAAAATATTATGTAAGGGATTACTCAAACTTTCACATAACCTATTCATGTCAGTATTTTTCCCCTTTATGTAAGGAGTAGAAGAGCAACCACAGAGCAGCAACCTACCTCATAATAGTCAGCGTGGTCATATCCAGAGCAACTCTCGTCCCCGGCTTCAGCTTACTCTTGTCAAGCTAGTAACAAAGAAGGGATTTCCATGAGAACCACACACAAAACAACGTTTGGTTTTAGCCAAGATGTTTATTGTCTTTGGTAGGCTTCACTCTAACACAGGGAGAAACAAGGCAGCTAAGCTACAAGCCACGCAGCTGCTCTGGTAAACACCACTTGTCACTCACCACCATTTTTGGGAATGCTTAAGCTGGGAAACTGCAGGGCAGCTATTTCATGGAATCTAGGAGTGAGCCAGGAGCTGCTCTAGACCAATGACCCTACAGGTTGCCACAAAGGGATGCCAGTAAAGCTAAAATGAGCCACAGAGAGAATTTTTTAACATTGAAAGAGATCTTGAACTGCGGGTCACTAACTTACCTCTGCTAGTTTTGAAAGCAAATACTATTTTCTAGACCATAATTCATGTATATATTTAAACTGCTGCCAATCTGACAGGATTAGTAGGAGATCTAATCCTCCCCTCTGCCTGACACAGGACAGAACCAGATGTTTCAGAACAAGCAAGCGATCCCTGAAGCACGCAAAGAACAGCCTGTCCATTTGAGACTGAGCTTGCCACCCATCTACTCCATAGTTCGCTCATTTCTGGACTGCCAGAAAGGGTGCACACATGGTCCTGACCCATTTTCTCCAAGCCTTTCATCATTTGCTCATCTTCACACACACAGTTACACCTCAGCTTCAAAGTCAGACGTTTCAGTTGTTGTTTCTTTGCTATCATTCACCTCAGATGCCCTGCTCATCTGCCTCAGAAGTTTTTGCCTGCCTATTCCACTTTAAGGAGAGTTCTAAAGAAAGTTGGATATTAGCAGTCCTATTCCAGCACTCCACAGAGTCCCCTGCTAATTTCTGCTGGGTTTAGAACTACTAATTGGCATTTCTCACCTTGCTTCTAAGAAATCTGGTCTAGGACAGCAGTCTCATCTCTCACACAGTAAGACTTGAAAAACAACACTCCTGGAAATTACTTAAGTCACTAATTTATTTATTTTTTTTTTAAACAGGTACTCAATCTACATTTGTCTAATATAAAATCTATTTATTCTGAGCTTTACCAGCATGACAATTGTTTGCAAGCACTGCCTGAAGCTTCCCATCTCCCCTGCTGGGAGATTTATGAGGCCTCTTGCCCACGTGGGTTACCTAGTCTCTGGCAGAGTTTAGGATCAAGCTGTCCCTCCTCCCCTACTGGGGTCACTGATAAGACCTCTTTTCAGCTGCCCAACCTTAAGGAGGAGCTTGAAATTACATCAGGTTCCAGTGCCCAATGGATTTGTGTTATTCTGCAGCGGGGAGATGGAAAGAAACCACTTGACCTTGAATCCTTAGAAAGTGCACTTCAGATAGAAAAGTGATGTTGTTTGAATTTACATCCTATGCCTCTCCTTCTTCAGCAGCACAGCACAGCCCCGAGGGCCTGGATCAAAACCTATTCTTTTAGGTCACAAAACTCCAAGAAAAATTATTTCCCTTGATATTTTGGCACCTTGAAAGCAATCATTGATATGTTTTTTCAGTCTCTCCTATCAAATCAAGGATCTTTTAAGATCAAGGAGTGCCTTTTGCTCAAGAATAAACCCCAAAATAAGTGCTGCAAGATCAGACTAACCCAAGCACAACTTTTTCCTGAGTTTCCTCTCTGTTCCAACAAAGAGCCTCAAGACTAACACAGCAAACCTACCACGTGCCTCAGAGTGAAATTAAGCATACTTACATATCAGAAAAATATTGTGTTCATTTCAGTGATAGAAAATAGTGAGTTTCCACATAATATATTGAAAGGCATGAAGCTTAAAATTATGTATTTAAAAAGCATTTCAGTACTAGCAATTATCAAAGTGTTTTATGTAAGCAAAAACATGACACCAGTATGCTCAAGAAGTCATGGATATCTGGAGATGTTCTGCATGAGCTAGCACACTTACTGACACCCACATTTCCTAAAGAGCTTGTTTCTAAAAGGAGAAAAGATCCAACTGCACTGAAAAAGTACAATATTATCTATCATCAGAGACAGCATCAAAGGAAAATACTTCCTGTAGGAGTTTTGCTCGTTGCTTACTGCTAGGTTTTGTTAACTGTGGGCCTTCACCAGAAATCCCTGCCAGCTAGAGCACCCTGCTACCTCCAATCTTTTCAAATTCTTTGAAGTCTAACAGGCTCCCCAGTCTGCCACTTCCTGGTTGCCTCAGCTCCTCCCACGGTCACCACAACTCCATCACAGATGAATCATCTGAATAGAGTTGGTTAACTCGTACATTTGAGCTCTATTACCCTGTTCTTCCATTTAACTTCCAAGTACAAGGCTTAAGCTCACCAGAATGAACACAATATTTTCCTGAGACATAAGTATACTTAATTCAGAGAATCTGGGTAATGCTAAACATTTGCAAACATTTTCTTTCTTTCAGTAGAATGAGCAAGAGTTGAAAATTATGTGATGACAGATTAGTTTTTCTTCAGAAAAGCAAAGAAAATCCAACTCCATCATCAAATACTTCATTTGTGCACCTTTTACTGAAAAAAAAACCACCCACTATTTGTCACAATTTCCATGATATATGGCTACAATCATGTGGAGTTAAAAATGCAACCACTGTTACCTTTCCCTACAGTTATTGAACCAGTTCATGAACTGAGAGCTCACAGCTGTTAAAAGAATTTGCACTTATTAATGCATTAAAGCAATGAAAATGCCACTGCCTTCTCAGGACACACAATCCTTTCCCAATGCCATAATTCCCTATCCAGAAGACACCTTACAGTCTCACATTTCATCTATGTTCTTCTTTGCTCCCACATCTGAAACTCAGGGATGAGTCTGGCAAAATCCAGCTAAAGATTCACTCTTGCTCCCCAGAGCACCTCTGTGCTGCCAAACACCTTCATTAAGCACTGTGGTTCCTCAGCAACAGGCAGCTTTGGTGAGGAATCCTCGATCTGCAGTGCTTTAATTACTGCGAATGGGCCACATTCAGAGCTCAGTTCACCAACCAGCAGCTCTCCAACCAGGTCTGCCATATATCACATTTACTTTTGAACAAAAACAAAGTACAAAGTGCCTCTAAGCTGGTTCTACCTGACTGTACCAGAAGATGGGTTACTTTGTAAGCAAGGTTCCATATTACTGTGTTCAGCTTTTCTGAAAAAGCTGTTTATCCTGCAAACTAGAAGCACCAAGACTTATTTTTTAAGTTACTGAAGATAGAATTCCCTTGTAAAATGTTCAAAACAGGGGTGTTATATACCATAATTATTCACTGAAGTGTGAAAATATTAGGAAGAAGTATTAGCATTAGGAAAAAAAATATATATATAGTATTAAATTTAAAGCTTGGCATAGGGCCATTGCTGTCACGCTATGTTCCCAGCATGGCAGTGGAGATCTTGGTGTCGTGATGGTTAATTTTCAGAGTTTGAGATCCAGCAGAAAGAGCTTCCAGTCAGTGAAAAGGATAAATAGTTCCAGGAATGTTTTGAATTGCTTCATGTTTACTAGGAAGTTATGCTACTACCAGACAGGAAGTGAGAGAGCAAGCAGATACCTGAACAAAGTAACCACGCACAGCTTAAATTGAAAATACTCCCATAAGAACCCAGCTGATCACAAGCCATGCTAACACTCAAGGCCAAAGCAAACTCCTTCTGAATGTTCACATAAATCAGCTACCTGACGGCGACAGCCAACCACGTATCTGGGTCCATTCGTAGCCTTCACGATGACTAAAAGAGAGAAGATCACAGAAAAAAAAGTTTACTTCACTCACAGCTTTGAATTATGCTTCTGAACTATTCAGGACATTGTATTTTTCTGCCAATACTGAGGCCACTGGTACTCTAATTCTTTATGAACACAAATCTTTAGTCAAATTTTAACTGAAAAGTTTATTTATAAGATTTCAAGCCAGCCCAGTGTACTCACATTTCTCTTCTGTGAGCTGTTTAAGCACCTCACCAACGATCTGCAAAAAAATAAATGCAGCACACAGATAAGGTACCCTTACCAAACAACATTTAACGTTTCAGAACATGTTGGTGACGACTGTTGGTGTTGAAATTCTTTATTCTGCCTCATGCTAGTGCTTTCATTTCTTTAACACATCCCTGTTACCGGGACAAACACAGAAAACCTCTCTAACCCACATGCATGGTACGCCTGTTCCTGATGGAAAGGCCCATCTTTCTGTTTGCAGTTTTTCATCATAACAAAAGTGAACTTAACAACTGCTAGGTGAATTGTTATTGCTACTTCCAGGCAAGTTTGCCACCAGCCACCACAAGCTGTGGTGCCTGTGCCTCTCACGTACCTGCCCAACGCTCTGCAAGGCCTTGAGATCGTTCTCTGACTTCTCATATTGCTTGGTGAGCTCCTTCAGCTGCTCCCTTACTAGAAAAAGGGAGAAACGCAGGTTTTGGTAAGTTCCAACCCAGCAGGAAGTTGGGACAGCAGGAAAGCAACACGTGGGAGGTGTGCTTGCTCAGAGTCACCCTGCTGCTGGGCAAGCACAGGGCCTCAGCATGGTGGCATCTCCCATCAGCGAGCAGAAGCACCCAGTGGGTTGGAAGGGATCAGCAAGGCCCACCCCTGCCGTGGGCTGGGTGCCCCCAGCTCAGCTGCCCAGGGCCCCCCCATGGCCTTGGGCACCTCCAGGGATGGGGCACCCACAGCTCTGGGCAGTGCCAGGGCCTCACCGCCCTCTGGGTGAAGAATTGCCTCCTCACACCCAACCTCAATCCCCCCTCTTTCAGCTTACAGCCACCCCCCCTTGCCCTGTCACGATCAGGCTGTACAGGAAGACGCTCTCTCCTTGTTTATAAGCCGCCTTGAAGCACCGCGGAGCCGCTGTCAGGCCTCCCCCTCCCGCACAGCCCCAGCTCCCAGCAGCCCCACAGCAGTCTCCCCAACCTCCGAGCACCTCCGTGGCCCCCTCAGGACCCACGCTCTAAAAACCCAACCCGCAATTCACAAGGAGGAGCGCTGCCCCAG
>WBMW01003926.1:679849-769429 GCA_013396635.1 Penelope pileata | reverse complement strand
CCCCCCGCCGAGCCCCGCCCCCGGCCCTCGGGCCCGCCGCCCGCCCCAGCCGGGCCGGGCCCATGACGAAGCGCGGACAACGGCGGGGCGGCCCGGAGCTCCCCTCAGGCCCCTCAGCCGCCGAGCGGCGCTCCCCGCGAGGCGGCCACTCACGCTCCTTGAGGCGCCCGTCGATCTCCTTGTGCTCCAGCAGCTTCTTGCGGTAGTCCTGCAGCGCCTTGTCTCTCGGGTCCGCCATGATGAGCAGCCGCCGCTCATAGGGAATGCCGGGAAGGGCCATGGCCGCCGGGGGGCCGCCCCGCGCCGCCGCCCCGCCCCGCTCCGCTCGCTGCCCCGACTACCCCCCTCCTGCGCACAGAGCGACACGCAGCGCCCTCTGCCGGAGCGGAGGGGCGGTGGGTATGCGCAGCGCCGCGCCCCGGTGCGCACAGGGCGGGCAGCGCGGCGCATGCGCACTCATTCAGGCGGGAAGGGGGCTCACCGCTGTGGGCATCTGTCCCACGGGTCGCTCCGGAAGTAATGCCTCCTATTGATTTCTATGGAAGCTACAACAGCTACAAAGAGCACGATAACGCTGGTTGATAGAGCAAATTCTCAGCTACAACATGCTATTTTTCAACATCACCACAGCCATTAGCTCTGCATTTTTGTCAGCGATGAACAAGAGCATGGCCAGTTCTTCCACCAGGGCAAGTGCCCCACTCTGTCACTGTGCCAACATCCACTGTTCAGTCTCCCTAAAGTTGTGCTCTCTGTGGTCACTGTTTCAGTCTTGGTCACCAGAAACAAGCCCAGTAAACTATTTTACTGAGAACTTTTAACAACAAAGTTCTAGGGCTCAATCGGTCTTTGCTGTAATACACGCTCCAGACGTGGTTATGTGCTGGAACCAGTCCTTCATCTGTGTTAATTTGTAAATTAATAGAGAATAAGGACATTAAGTGCTTCAGTTCTGTGTTAAGTTAGAATTTTTTTTTTTGTAATTACAGTTACACTGAGCAGAGAACCTGATGAGCAGTATTACAAACCTTTGCCACAGACTGCAGCAATAGTTGTCTGCCATGAGTTAAAGCAAACAGGTGAGCTATAACCAAATCATGTTTGTTTTCAGCAATAAATCACAGATAAATTTAAGGGCAATAGGTACTTACGTTGCAGCCCCACTTCCTCAGATGATGTTGTTCGAATTACCTTTAAAGGTCCCTTCTGACTCAAACGACTCTCTGATTTCTATGATAAAGTTCAGCAAGCGTCGATGAATGCCAACGGGTGCCATTTTTTCCACGTGGAAGAATTCAGTTCCATCCCTTTGCTCCATCCGCACGTCCATGCCAGGCGCCATTTTGTCAGTGCCCCTCTGCTGCCATCTGTCAACAAAACGGGACAGAACACTGGTGGGAAGGTTCAACCTCTGCCATACCACCAACATCCACCTCTGACATTGTGGGCCAGCATCACCCGGCTGGGACCTCTGAGAGTGTTGAGGAAACATCGCTGTGGAGTGTTCGTGGTTTGGCTGCAAGCCCTGTTAATTAGTGCGGGCTTGTTTTTAACGCTGAGTGGTGTGAGTGTATGGATTAAGGAGCAGCCAACCTGTGCGGAAATGGGAACAGCCAGATGTGTTTCTTCCGTAGCTGAAACTGGGACGAAATTGTGGAATCATTAAGGTTGGAAAAGGCCTCTGAGCAGCTTCCCTACAGCAGCTCCAGGTGGGTTTGAATAACTCCATGGAAGGAGACTCCCCCACCTCTCTGGGCACTGTTCCAGGGCTCTGCCGCCCTCACAGCACAGCCATTCTTCCTCACGTTTCTATGGAACTTCTGTGTTCTAGGCTGTGCGCCTTGTCCTGTTGCTGGGCATGACCAAACAGAGCCTGGAACCCATCTGCCTGGAGCTGGGGACCCAGGGCTCCAGATGGGCCCCCCCCAGGGCACAGCAGAGGGAGGAGCAGCTCCCTGCCCTGCAGCCCCCTCTGTGCAGTGCACCCCAGGGTCCCATTGGCTTTCCTGGCCACCAGGGCACACTGCTGGCTCATGGCCACCTGTTGGCCACCAGGACCCCCAGGTCCTTCTCTGCAGAGATGACAGAGCAGGGCTGGGCAAGAGGAGCTGCCCCATTGTTGGCACCCCACAGCAGGACCCAGCCTCCAGGCAATGCAGGAGCGTGCCCCATCCATGGCCTCGGGCACCTCCAGGGACGGGGCACCCACAGCTCTCTGGGCCCTGTGCCACGGCCCCACAGCCCTCTGAGTAAAGAACTCCCTCCTCACACCGCACCCCGACGGACACCCAGCCCACACCAGGAAGCACCCAGCTCCGGGGCACTCCCCGGGTCGCTCTGCTGCGTGCAGCTCCGCTCGGAGCCGGCGGAGCGGCCGCGCCCCCGGGGCGGAGCGGGGAGGAGCGGGGCGGTGCGCGGCTTCTTCAGCCCTGGCCGGGGGCAGCGGCGGCGCTGAGATGGCGGCGGGCGCTGCGCTGCTGCGGGCGTTGGGGCTCGCTGCCCTCCTGCTGCCCGCACGGCCCCGAGGGCCGCCCGGCGCGGCCGAGCGCTGCTTCTGCCAGGTGGGCTCCGGCGGGGCGGGCTGCGGGGCTGCTCCTCGTCTCGGGGTGCGGCTGGGGGGAGGGATGAGGTGCTGGAGTGTGTCCTGAGATGGACAGTGAGCACAGCGCTGAGGGAGCTGGGATGGGTCAGTGTGGGGCAGAGGGGGCTCAGGGAGACCTCATGGCTCTCTCCAGCCCCTGAAAGAAGGTTATAGCGAGGTGAGGTTGGCCTCTGCTCCCAGGAACAGTGATGGGATGGGAAGGGATGGCCTCATGCTGTGCTAGGCTGTGTTCAAGCTGGTTATCAGAAAACATTTCTCCAAAGCATGGTCAGGCACTGGGACGGCTGCCCAGGGAGTGGGGCAGTCACTGTCCCTGGGGGTGTTCCAGACCCGTGGAGATGTGGCACTGAGGGACATGGCTCAGTGGGCATGGTGGGGTGGCTGGGGTTGGGCTGGGGGATCTCAGAGGGCTTTCCCAACCTGAATGGTTCTGTGATTCCACTGTGCGATAATCCCACTGCTGAAAGGTGAGTCAGGAGTTGAGAGTGGAACACGTGCAGCTGTACACTTGGCTGTGTTGTTCCTTGCTGGGTGGCTCTTGATATTTCATGTGGAAATGGCAGATAAAATCTATGCTGATAAAGAAGAGAAATGCATACATTTCAGTTCTCTATCTCTGTAGGGATTTTGCTTGTGTGCTTCCTGTTTAACAGTGAGGTTTGCCTGGTAAGGACCCAAGTCTGAGTCAGAAGCACGGTGTGGCACAAGCCCTTGCCACAGAGGCACTGCCATTCTGGCACACTGGTGGCCTGTGGGCTATGTCCTTGGGCACGGGGAGCACTGTGCTCTGTGGGTTTTATTGCAGCATGCTTCTTGGTTGTGGGACTTTGCATGGTTTGGTTTTCACTATGAGCGTTGTTGGTTTTCCCATATGGTTGCCTTTGAGGAGTGCATTACGTAGGGCAGCATTTCCCAGCCTTGCTGACCACTTAACCTTGTGAAAACACACCGGTGAGCTGCCTCATCTATTTTGGAGGAAATAATCCACTGACCACTATGCGCAACACTGGGCTGGTGGGTTTTATTTACCACCATAAAATATAGGGTAAACCTCAAACGTTTTGTTTTACCCTCCTCTGCCTGTACTGGGTGTAGCTTCTGGTTTCCTCCTGCGGGCCATCTCCTGCTGTCAGATGAAGAGACCTCGATGTAGGGCAAACAGAAGAGCTCTGATATCTTCCCCAGCCCGTGCTGGGGCAGCTGGCAGGGGTGAGCATGCTTCTCTAGCACTATTTCAGTTCCTCATTGACTGAGGTTGCTAACCAGTCCTGAAGCCTTCCTTAGGCCCATCCGTTTCTAAAGCCACTGAAGTTTTGCGCACTGTTTCTGCTTCCCAACCTGTCTCATCAGCACTTCCCTGGAATTCAGGCTTTAGATAGCTTATCCCCTGCCCAGATCAACGTGTTCATTAATGCCTGGGTGCTTTAGTCAGCCCTGAATCAAATCTCTGTATTCCTGGTAATTGTTATTCACTCATTGTTTACAGACAGACGCTCAGGCAGTGCTGCAGGTATTCAGGATTTGGATGGTGTGCTGAGGAGCTGGGTTTGTGGCCTGGCAGAGGACAGGTTTCCTTGGGGGGTGTTTCTGTGGCCAGCACACTGTCACTAGGGCTGAGGCTGGGCACTGCACGTTGCCTCCTTGCTGCCTGAGCAGACTTCCAAGCCACTCTTGCATTCTTGTTCAGTTGGTGCTCACTGGAGAGCCTTGGGGCAGGAGTTCATACCTAGCACCCTACCATCCCTGTGGGGTGGCAGCTTCCCAGCACGCAGGAGCTGCACATCCTTCTCCAACAGATGCTTGGAGGTGCCACCTGCCCCTGTGCTGTTCCCTTTCCTGGGCTCTGTTCCAGCTGCAGGTGGGAGATGCAGAAAGGAGCTGGCCCTCCCCTGCCCAGCTGTGTGATGGATGATGTGTGGTCAGGGAGGGAGCCTGGAGCAAGAAGAGAAAAAAGCCCCAAATCCACTGCTTGGGAGCACTTCTGTGATGCTGAGGGAACTGGAATGCAGTGAGGAGATGAAGATCAGTGGTGGCAATGGAATGACGAAGTTGGAGATAAAGGAGAATGAAGCAAAGGCCAAACCTGAGGATTAAAGAGAGTGTACCAACCCCATGTTACGCACCCGAGGTGGATGCATCAGTGCTGTGGCATTGCAGAGGGGCAGTGGAACGCCTCCCTCACTGCTGGCTCAGCAGCCAGAGAGCCAGAGCATCCATCCCAGCAGCTCTGTCACATCTCCTGCTGGGCAGAGGCAGCCCTGCCCTGTGCCAGGATCTCACACCCTGCCTGGGTGGGGTGGAACGCGTCGCTGCTGCTGAGCTCAGGGATTCGCAGGTGCCAGCAAGCACGTGGTGTGTGGTTGGGTCTTGGGGAAGTTTGGTTTCATCTAAAATTGCTCTGGTTGTTACAGGCTGGAGATATTTGAAGGAGGGTATGCAGAGGCTTAGGGAGACCACCAAGGCTGGGTGCACACCTTGGAGGAGGAAGGATTTTCCCACCTGATATGAGCAGAGCTCAGATTTTCCTTGGTGCTTCCCATTGCCTGTGCTGCCTGCACAGGTGTGTTGGTGGCATGGTGCCTGCTCACTGCACTCAGCAGCAGGTGTTTGGAGATCTCCAAAGGATGACCCCCACCTGCAGTGGGAGCACTTGCTAGGAAGGATACGTGCCAGCTGTGGGCTCGCTGGGTGCCCAGTGGTACCTCCCCCAGGGATGTGGTTCCCTTGGAGTGATGTTCACCCAACGTGGATGTAGGGAGCAGCTGAAGATCCTACAAATCTTTGTAGGCCACTTCTAGGCCAGCTGGAGCACGACCCCATCTGCAAGCTGCCTTCCTCAAAGGCTGCCAGGAAATAGAAATGTGTGGCTTTCTGTTCTGCTTGGTTGGCCTTCTTAATTTTGAAACAGCTTTACGTTGGGTAACTGCATTGGCAAATTGATGCTGGTTTTTTACAGGGGTGAGTTAGGCTAGTGGAAAACTTAATTGCTATGCTGCTAATCTTAATTTTCATTACTTTGCGAAACGTGGGACAGAATGCAGTCTGTGTGTCAGGCTGAGCTGTTGAGCTTCAGTGTGAACGCAGGAAACAGGAGCAAGCCTCCAAATCACAGTGCCTTGGCACAAAGGGCACTGTGGCATGCTGTATTTCCTTCACACCCACTTAAATCAGTGCAGCTGGGTGTCAAATATCAGTGCCTTTAGGAAAAAACTTGGTTTTCTAAGCACTGTGGGTCTGGAGCCTGGATTCCTTCCCCCTCTGCCCAGGCTGGCAGGGAGCAACCTGCCCTTTCCTGAAGGTGCTGTGTGTTTAATCCAGGCTGTGGTTTCTTCCCCTCCCCTTTTGTGTGCTCTGAGGGCGAGAGCTCAGTGTCTGCCTCCTGTTTTGGGGTGCTCAGTGTCTGCCTCCTGTTTTGGGGTGCTCAGTGTCTGCCTTCCTCCTCAGTGGGAGGGCAGGGAGCTCTGTTGCTGCAGGGATCATTACCATAGATGTGCATCAGGCCATGCAGTTTGTGCTTCTCACATGCCTCTCTTTCTCCACACATAATTTATTTTGCTCTAATTGCAAGGAGCGCACACTTCCTTGAGGCTTTTCCCTGAGGCTTGCAGGGCTGTATTCCCTTTCCAGAGTCTGCTGAGATGCTCGTGACTTTGGCAGCCTGCTCTCTCCTGCAAGAGGTGTGATACCTGCTTCTGCCTGTCAGCTGCCTCGGCGCATAGAATCAGAATCACAGAATCAGAATCACAGCGTGGTTGGGTTGGAAGAGACCTCGCAGCCCCCCCAGCCATGGGCTGGGTGCCCCCAGCTCAGGCTGCCCAGGGCCCATCCATGGCCTCGGGCACCTCCAGGGATCAACAATACCCATGTAGGACAACCTCCTCAGTCTCAAACCCCTGGGTTTATCTGATACTGGTGGGTGGCAGCCTGCCACGTGTTGTGCTGCTGCATCAACATCCAGGAAAAATCCCTGGTGTGCCATTGAGAAGGAACAAGTAGCACACTGCTTTTTGGCCACGGTGATTTCCCCAAGTTCTCATCAGGGGGTTGGAAGGCAGCGATCTTCCTTCTGTTGTGCAATGTTCTCATCCAGACAGTAATCTACGTGTCAGAAAGCCAGAGTTTGTGTTGCCTTTTTTTTTTTTTTCTTCAGGGCTTGCACACAGCATGAGTTGTTCAGGATGATGCAAGGAGCATTGGCTTCCTGCATCAGATTTACAAGAGATGTTTTCTTTCAGAGCAAGGGGAGAGGCTGTCGCAGTCTCTGTGGTTCTGATCAAATCTAACAAATGGCTGCAGCACAGCTGGGTGATAATGAGGACTTTTGAGTGCTGTACCCTTTGGTGGCTTTCTTGTTGCTTCATGAGTCTCTTATGCAAATGGCAGCTCCCACCTGTGTGCATCAGAAGGAATTCTGTGCCAGTTCAGCACAGTTGGGTTTAATGTTGTTTCATTCTGGTTAGATTTAACAGGATGACTCATGGGTAAAAAGAGAGAAAATTCTGAATTGTTTTATTGTCTGTGAGCTTACACAGTAGTGACTGAGCTGTCCATATTTCCTGTTCCATGTCCAACAGGTCACTGGTCACTTAGACGACTGCACCTGCGATGTAGAAACCATCGATGCCTTCAACAACTACAAGCTTTTTCCTAGACTGAATGAACTTCTGGAAAGTGACTACTTCAGATACTACAAAGTAAGTTTCTCATACAAGAAATGTATGAATATTTCTCATTAATTTTGTGTGCTTTTTCATTCCCTGAAAGTTATTGCTGATCTCTTAAAATCAGATACCCCATTTCAATCTTGATTTTTTGACAAATGCAGTCAGTAGGTCTGACTCTCCTATTATCAGGAGAATCTCAGTGTGGTACAATTTTCATAAAAAATAATCCGTATGATTTTGAAGATATTCTCATATGCATTTTTCCCCTCTTACGAACTTCAGCAGTAGACCAATTTGTTGCATTAGGGCTCAGAGATGTTGATGGTGGGGAATCCAAATGGCACAATGAGGATGTTCTCCATGTCTTCCTGCCAACACACACAGCCTGGTTTAGTTATCAGGCCATCAGATGAAGTGGTTGCCATTACCGTGTCGTTACATCACTGTTTGATGGCTTCTGCTCCCATTCAGTGAGATTGCATAGGTAGGACTAAATGTGGGTTTGTTTGGGTGTGCTTGGATCATGGCCAGTATTTACCTGCTGAGTACAGATGTTGAACAACGACTGTTGCCTGGCTGTTACAACAGACAAGGAAACCTATTCACTCTTCTGTAAGAACAGTTTAAAAAGTTCCCAACTTCATTACACTGCAGATGAGAACAGGTCCATGTGAAATCACCAGTGTAGAGCTGCCTCTTGCTGCTTCCCCCTCAAGCCCCTACAAATTAACATGAATTGATCTGGAAGAACAATACTTGATACCAACCCACAGACAAGAAGGACTAGGATTTGTGAAGAAGTTATATCCTTTCCCCTTCCAGTGCTGGGATTTGTAATAGAAACATTAAGGTTAGTCTGAATGAAGCAGGAATGGAAGTGTCTGTGTGGAAGCACCAGAAGAAATAACACAGTAAGGACTGAAAACCCAACCTGTACTGACAACAGGGACACGAGCAGTAGCAAACAAGCTGGTAAACACCAGGGGATGATTTGTTCCCATCAAGCCCAGGAATCTTGCACACCACGACCCAAATGCAGATGACATGACAGCAGAAGACCTGCACTGTGGCTGCAGGAAGATGGCAGCAAGCTCCAGCACATCTTCCTCCTGCTCCTCAAACAGGGAGGCAGGCTGTAGTCATGAGATGCCCAAAGCAAGGGAACGAAATCAATGGGAAGCCAACTTCCCTAACATTCACAGAGGATGCAGCAAGCAATATTCTGAGGCTAAAGAAAAAACTGTTGGCTCCTAAAGGAAAATAGCTGGCCAGAAAACAGTTTGTCACTGCTCGAGAAGAGCATCAAGATGTGATCAGGAATCAGTGGCCTCAATGTTTCCTATCTTCTGTGTTGCCACAAATAGTCTTGGCCAGACTGCATGGGCACACACATCTTGTATGAGGCACGAGTGAGTGAGCATGGTAGACTGAAATCAAGGCTTTGTTTAAGGTGAATAACACCTTCTGCTTCCACTTCCACTGCAGTGCTCAGCCTTGCACCAGGTGTTATCAGAAGTCTTTCAGTGAGACCCTGTGTTTGTAGGCTGTGGTGTGGAAGGTTGGCTTGGCTGCGTGGAAGGAATGTGTAACAGCATAACTTGTTATTTTTAGGTAAACCTAAAGAAACCTTGTCCTTTCTGGAATGACAACAGTCACTGTGGAATAAGAGACTGTGCTGTAAAACCCTGTCCATCTGTAAGTAAAGAATCCTTTCACTTCTCTGTGTTTGGTTTTTGTGGCTCAAGAGGAAAAAGCAGGTGAATGTCTTACTCTGCTGACTCTATTGAGCCACTGTTTTGCTGTAGCTGCAGATGGAGCTTTCTTAGGTGCAGTGCTGCTGGGATCCATGAAGAAAGGCTGAAATGCTAAATTCTGAAACTTCAAAGAAAGTCTAGACTTTTAATAGCTGACCCTTGATGAATGGGAAAACTTGTCCTGGCCCCTCTTTTATTTTGAGTATCAGCAAAATGATTTGGGGGGCAAATCCTCTGTTGTACACTTGTGTTAATTGCCACCCTGTCAGCCTCTGAGCTGCATTGTGATTTGCTGTTTTGCCTGGTGGATTCAACCAAGCCCTTTCCAGCAGCCTCTGTATATGAAATAGCTCTTTCAGAGGCCTCTGTTTCCCAGTACAAAAGCAGACACCTTTGCCCTTGCATCCTGGGCAGAAGGCTTTTGTTCACTGAGCTAAAAGAAAACATCTTGCCTGCAGGTGTCTGCCTCAAAAGAAAGGGAAGAGAAAGTGAATGGAGAAGGGCTCGGTTGCTGGGTTGGTAGACATGGTGAAAATACCACCCAGGGGGTGTGTGGGCTGGCAGCCAGCTGTAGACTGTCTTAACCACTCATTCCAGGGTCTCTGTAGGGCAGTTTGGGCTGACATTGCACAGGGTGTGCCATGCTGGTGGTGTGGTGCAGGGGCAGTAGTGCTCTTGGTGGAAGAGAGCACTAATCTGATCCTGCTTGCATGCATTTACCAGACCACCAAAGCTGTTAGATAATGGGAGCTGCAGTATCTGAAAGGAGGTGGCTGGGCTCCTGCCAGGAGTGCCAGCATCACCTGGAGACAGGATGCCAGACATCAGCTCCTCTGGAGTTTATATTGGCATCCTCAGCCTCATGCTTGGGTAAGCAAAGCACAACCTGACGGAGCACCCCTGAAAGGCTGCTGACCTTTGGAGAAGGAGAGTCTTGCGAAAAATCAAAACAACACCAAGAATATTGCTTAACTTCAGTCTGTGGAGGAGCCAGAAATTAGATGTGTTGGAAGCTAAGCTGGGTGCTTTGAATTCCTTTTAAGTTCTAGATGCTTTCTAATCTTTTCCAAACCTTATCCTGAAAGGCAACGTCAGCTTCACATGTGGCACATGCTCAATTTTGTCTTTCAGGACGAGGTCCCTGATGGAATCAGATCTGCAAGTTACAAGGTGGGTTTCTCTGCATGCACAGAGTGGCATTGCATATAGGACCACTTCTGAGTCACTGTAACTGATAAAAACTGATAAAGGCCTTCTTGGGGACTTCTCCAGGACCAGGTACTATAAAGCACAGTGTGTCAGAGGCTGCTGTAAGTCCCTGCAACAATCATCACAATTGCATAAGGCTCTGAATATTTGCAGCTATCCTCTGGAAATACTGGGGAGGATGAATCATAAGTGTTTGTGATGCTCAAACTGTACAGTGCATTAGAAGCAAAATTACACCATCAGAAAACCTGTGTTTTAATCTTCCCCACTCCTTTGCTCTTCAATGCAGTATTCAGAAGAAGCCAACAGCCATGCTGAAGAGTGTGAGGAAGCCAAGAGGCTTGGAGCTGTTGATGAGTCGTTGAGGTTGGATGTTTTTCCACAATCCTTCCCTGTCTTGAAGGAACCCCAGTGTCAGTGCCCTTTCTGATGATCTTTTTCCCTTTCTCTGCAGCAAGGAAACCCAGGAGGCGATGCTCCAGTGGACGTGGCACGATGACTCCTCAGACAGCTTCTGTGAAGCTGATGGTATGGGGACCTGTCTGATCTGACAAATCCTGTAATGAGATTTCAGCAGTTCAAGTTCTCTGCAGAATTTCCAGGCCAATGTGTAGTATTTCAGCAAGCCTGAAGTGTATATGCCATTTCTTCTCTCTTCTCCCTCCCTCTCCCATGCTCTCAGTGAACTGAAAATAATATGAAGCAAAAGCTTCATTGCTGTTCAGGGTCTTGCAGTGTATAACAAGTCCACGACTTGCATGGAGCATGCTCAGAGTTTGTTTTGCCATCTGTGGCCTTGCAGTCTGACAGCTCTGAGTGCCAGAGAGCTGCACGCTGCTGCAGTGGGTTGTGTGCAGCAAATATTGTGCATCTGCCTTTCTGGAGAGGGATGAGGTGGTCTCTTTAAGACTGTTCAGTATGCAGAGGGGTGGATCAGCCTTGGAAGAGGTTGTTTTCCTGTAGAAGCTTTTGTTACTGACCCAACATTCTGCTCCACAGACATCGATTCTCCTGATGCAGAGTATGTGGATTTACTCCTGAATCCTGAACGCTACACTGGCTACAAGGGACCAGATGCCTGGAAGATATGGAACAGCATTTATGAAGAAAACTGCTTCAAGTAGGTGCTTTGGGACACAGGTGCCATGAGCCTTCACCATGAGCACTGACTTCTGCAGATAATGTCCACATGTGTGTGGACACTTGATTTTCCGTGGTCCTTTTTGTAAAGGTGAAAGGATGAAGAGAGCCACGCTTCCCTTTCTCCTTATTCTGTTGGAGCAGGAGGATCTCTTAGATCTCCTTAGGCTATTTGACTGCAGAGAAGTAGCTCCTTCTGCTGTTGTTTCTGCACAGCAAGGAGACAGTCACATACTATGTAAATGATTTTTTTTTTTTTTTTTCCCCTCTTAGGCCTCAGAATGTAAAAAGACCTTTGGCATCTGGTAGAGGTGAGTCATTTATTCATCTTGCTAAGTGGTTTCCTCTGCTGATCCGAGCTACAGGAGCCCTAAATGCTCTCTGAGCTGCTTCTGCTGAATGAGAAATACACTGTAGCTCTTGATCAAAGTCTAGAATAGTTATGGCTAATGCTAGGGCACCTGGAAGGGTGTCTGTTTAGCATCCATCCTGGAGAAAGGATATCTGATTCTCCAGCCCTAGAAGAAATGTGGGATTTGGAGAGGCTGGGAACAGGACTCAGCCCTGAGCTCTTCATGAGTTTCTGTGCTCAGCAATGTCAAACCATCTGTGAGGGACTGACATAAGGCCCTGGCTGGCACCCTCTGGGGAAACCACGTAATAAGAGAAACTCTGCCTTAGAGACAAAGGCTAAACACTGCAAATGAAAGTAGGGAGGGCTTTTGGGAGCATGCTGGAAGCTTGAGGCTGCTAAGAGACCCCACGTTTCCAGATGCCCCATTGTGCCCAGACATCTTGGAACATCATCAGCCTCTCTCCTGCATTTTTTTTTTTTCTTTTGGATCTGAACACCATTCCAGCAGCGTCCTCTGGGGTGATCTCTGGATTTGTCCTAAACTGTGCAGGTGCTTTGCCCACTCCTTTGACCCTTGTGTGGAGCGGTGACACTTTAAGCACAGCACTGGTGAAAGAAATATTCAGTGCCCTTTTAAAATATCTGTGCTTCCCATGAGGGCTTCTCTTGCCCCAAACAAGATCTGAATGAAATAGCATAGAGGGAAGGACTGCTGTTCTGTGCCTGAGAAAGCAGGAGGACAGGAAAGCAGGATCTGAGCTGTCACCTGTAAGAGTTAATGCAAGGAAGCAGAGATGGGATCTCTGAGGATCTTGTCAGAGGTCATACAGGAGACATTTGTGTTCCCTATTTTCCAGTCTCTGCTTCAACTGTGTAGTTGCTTTGCTTCCTTTGCAAATGGTGATCCCTCCTGTGCTGGTCAGGTTGTGTGGGAGCATTGCTCATCTGGTACCTTGCTGCTGCAGCTTGAGATGTTTTGTTTGGAACACTTACAAACCTCCCTGGAAAGGTTCATTCTCTTGTCAGAGCAGATCAGCAGAGAAATCGTAATGTTTGTGCTTTGGAGTTGGTCACGTGTAATTTATCTTTTTTTTTTCTCTTCCTCCATTACTCATGCATTTCTCACCAGGAGATGATGGAGGTGAGTGGCACTCTGCTTTTACCAATAACAGAAACAAATGTGGAATCTTCATTGTGTTATTGTGATCTGTACCATTAGATAATGTACCTGGTCAGCAAAGTCAGGAGCTGTCCTGAAATCCTGCATTTGGAGCCCTATGGAGAGATCCCTCGGAGCTCCCTGTGTGAGGGCAGCCCATCCTCACATCTCAAAGCACCCACAGTTTCTTTTCTTTTTCCCAGTTTCTTCAAATGGGACACAAGTCTCATTTGAAGATAAGTTACTGAAGTACTTAATCTTCAGGATTTGTGCTGTGAGCTTTTTTTCCATTGCTTGCTACTGCTGAGAAAGCAGCTCTCAGGTGGGTGCTTTTGGAAGAGTCATAGTCCCAACAGCCTGTGGCAGCAGGAGCTGGGTGCTGGGCTCCCTTAGGCCCTGCAGGGCTCCCTCTTGGAAGGGCTGAGCTGGAGCTGTTGGCACTCTGCAGTGCTGGGCCTGTGTATGGGATGTCCTTTCTGTCTCCAAACTATTTCCAAATCTTTTTATGTTCTCCAGATTATTTTCAAGCAGGTAGAAAGGGATTAGTGTGGAACACTGCCTTGTGTGATTGTGCATGCTTTGTTGCGCTGTTTTTTTCCTTTTAACAAAAATACCCTCTCCCTGCTCTTGCAAGAAAAGAAAAGCAGTCCATGGCCTTTGTATCCCTGCAGGTCACAGCATTATGTAGCANTTTTTTTTTTTTCTAACCTTGGTTGCTCTTTGGGGGATAAATGCAAAGTGGCCAGGGAGTGGGTGGGAGCTGCCTGTCACTCTGGGTTAGATTTCCTCTCCTGCCTGTCAGGCAGAACATCCAGTATATGCTTTCAGTACCTTAAAACACTCGTTTCCTTTCAGGTGTCTGCATAGAGAAGCGAGCTTTCTACAAGCTCATTTCTGGTCTCCATGCAAGCATCAACATCCATTTGAGTGCCAGGTACCTCCTACAAGGTAACTCCACTTTCTGCCTTCGCTCTCCTGCGTCAGCTGCTAATTGGCACTGCCCTTCACTTCTGTGGCTCAGCTAAACACTAGCTGCAGCCCGTTCTGGCAGGACTCAGGCCTACTTCTGTGCTCTTATTTTCTCTCCATCAGCACAGAAGTTGTGTAACAAAATCAGGAACGCACTCACCACACACCTTCAGGTCTGAAGATGGCTGGGCTGTGCTCTGTAGCGAGACTTCCAGCACGTATGCCTTCTGTTCTTCCTCAAGGGTTAATGTGGAGTGTATTTCTAATTGCAGATCGAGGCTGTCTCCTCCTGGCCTGTTTTTATGACAGTCACTTCAGCAGTAATTTCACCCAGACTGCGAAATGCTTGGCTGAGCTTCTCCAAGACCCTTGAGCCATTCCCATATGCTGTTTCCATTTTTTTGCATGCCTTTGTCCACAAGCAGCCATCTGAAGAATCTCAATTTTAACCCTGGGGTTGGGAATCTAGGGGTGATGGGAAAGCATGGTTTGCATGTCTCCTATGGCCAAGGAAAGTGGCACATTGTTGGTGCAGGCTCTGAATTCCCAAAGGATTTAGGTACAGTAGTTTGGAGTGGTGTCTGTAGACCAAGCCTGCCAGCTTTATTCTGCTAAAGCTCATAGAAGTCAAGTATAGAACACCTTCTGAGAGCTGTTAACTAATTTGGTTTTAAACAATCATATTTAAGTCTCTACAGCCCACATACACCTCACCTTGATGTAAGTTACAACCACAGAGTTGAGAGAGTTACCAGAAACGTGGAAAGCAAGAGATGAGCTGGGACTCTGCAGAGAGGATTAGGGAAATAAGGTTGGCTACTGAGGGCAGAAATGCTTTTGTGTGGAACAGGATTGCTTCTGTTGGTGAAAGGCTACAGGAGGTGTTCCTTGGCTCAGCTGGGGTCCTTGCAGAGATTCCCATCTGCAGGTGCTGTGATCTCCCTCAATTTGGGATAGGAGAGAGTTCTTTCCTGCTACAATGATTTTTACTGGTGACTTAGAGAATCCTTCAGTGTTTTTGTTGTTCTTACACATCACCTTGACACATCTGTATGATGTCTCACTTCCAGCATGTGCTGTCTATAATCTCCAGCACACAACAAGATAAGCAAACAAGCATTCTTTGTGAAACCTGTGACCTTGACAATTGAAAATAATTAACAAGGATCTCCTCTGATCCTTGGCTGCTTTTGTTCTATCACATGTCTACAGTAGAAGGCATGTTCTTAAGGTTTCCCTGCTTGCTGGGGAGCCTTCCATCCTCTCCCCACTGTTGTTTCCCAGTGCAACATCATCAGGAGCCTCCACTGCCTGCGTCTGCAGACATGGACCAAAGCAGGGAGAGTGCTGCTGAGTTCTGCAGTAAGTTGGTGGCTTTTGAGGGCAGGAGTGAAGGAATGAAGGGACCTTCACAGCCTGTCTGGTGCAGCCATCCTGTCTTCTTCACTTTCAGACAAATGTTGAACTAGCTCCAGCTTCCACAGAACTGTTTTCAGAAACAGTGAGCTTAAATGATAAGGAACTCTTCAACTGACTTGATTGTGCTTAAAGTGGACAGCCTCCATTTTTAGCTTCTGGATGTTGAACCAGCTGGCAGAAGTCTACTGGAGTTCTGCATTTGTTAGGCTGTGGGTTTGGTTCAAAGCGTGGCTCTTGGAACAGTTGGGGATAGTGGAAGGGCTGTGACTGTTAAAAGCCTGGATCTCCTTGGTTGGAGATGCATTTCACCGTTTAGCATGGGGCAATGGGAGGAAGTGAACTACAACTATACCTGTCCGCCTCATCTCTTTGTTTTTGTGCTCTCAGATACGTGGTCAGAGAAGAAATGGGGCCCCAACGTTACCGAGTTCCAGCAGAGGTTTGATGAAGTCATCACCAGAGGGGAAGGCCCCAGGAGACTCAAGAACCTCTATTTTCTCTACCTGATAGAGCTGCGGGCTCTGTCCAAAGTGCTGCCGTTCTTTGAGCGCCCGGGTTTCCAGCTGTACACAGGGAACGCAAGCCGCGATGCAGAAGTCAAAAACCTCTTGCTGGAAATTCTCCATCTGGCCAAGTAATTACGTTTGGTACCTGGGGAGAATGGCTCTTTCAACCTTGGCATCTCTGAGCACGCTTAACCTTTCGCTTAAAGCTCCTAGAAAGGCAGGTGCTGGGTTCCTTCTCCTAGTGGGATAGCATGATTTGGGTAGCGCTGTTGGGGAGCGCATTGGTATCTGCATGCAAATGGCAAAACAGGGTCATTAAGCCCACAGTTGAATAGCCCAGGCTGCCTTTTTGGTTTAGCAGAATTGAATGTAATAACCACCTACGTGCCAGCCCTGAAATGGGCTACCTGAATGAGTCATCTGTGGAATGCTAGCCCTGGCTTCGTGTTTTGTCTAGAAAACATCCTCAACATGTGGGTAATAGAGGGTTGGGCTGTTGGACAGAGTTTGGAGTACGAGGACTGGAAGATGCCAGAAGTGGATGTCTCTTAGCACCACTGACGTTGGAATTTCTTTTGTCACACTCCCATGCCTCCGGCGCTTACGTCTGTTAGAAAACAGACTACAATTGCTTGGAAACCACAGAGCAATTGCTGAAAATGTCTCCAAGGTGAGGTGCAAGCTAAAATTGAAAGCCTCCAAGAGAAGAGATCTAAGAAACAAACAGCTTGTACTTCAAATACACCTGGAGATGTTCAGTGTCTAACACCGATCAGTTTTGTTCCCTTACCTAACCAGGCACTTCTGTGAGCCTGGGGCTGAGCCGTGCAAACAAGCTGCAGGGAGATAAAGCTCTTGTCATTCTATTTCAGATCCTTTCCACTGCATTTTGATGAAAACTCATTCTTTGCAGGGAATAAAAAGGAAGCTGCCAAACTGAAGGTAAGGGCACAGCCCTTCCCTTTGGGATACTGTGTACCTACAGTGTTTTGTGTGTGTGTGTGTCTGGAGTAATACTGGATGTATCTGAGAGGGCTCTGATATGCTCAGGGTACTGGATCAGGTATTTCCAATGCACTTTGCTTTCTGGATGGGTTGGATACTTGTGGGAAGCTGCAGGTCACGGGGTGTACCTCGTGCATTTCTTCGGCTCAGTCCTATGAATTTAGCCTGAAGTCCGGAATTAACACATGGTTGGGTCTGGCTTAATGCGTGGAAGAAGACCCAGTTAGTGTGTGACCACAATCAACTCAAGTGTCTTCTGCCCTAGGAGGAATTCAGGCTGCACTTCAGGAACATTACCAAGATAATGGACTGTGTTGGCTGCTTCAAGTGTCGCCTGTGGGGGAAGCTGCAGGTGAGCTCTGTCAGTGGGACAGGCCTGGAAGCACCTCCCTTGGTGGGACCGTGGAGCAGTTCTTAGCCATCAGCTCCTGGAATCAGCAGGGCTGCCTCAGATCCTACAGGGCCCTGCCAGCAGGAAGCACTGTGCTGGTCCCAGCTCTCTGGGGCTGACAGGAGCTGTGCTGCCTTTGCAGTTGAGAACTGGGTTAACCTGCTCCAGCAGTCCCCCGAGAGTCTGGGAGGGGTGCAGAGCCTCTGAGAAGCAAGGCAGAGAGTGCTGTGCAACAGAGGGGTCAGCCAGATCTGCTCTGAATCTTGCACGTGGTCAAACCTGGACAGGAAGCCTCTGCTGGGGAGCTCTGCAAGCAAAATAATGCTAAATAAACAGAACGTCCTGGCTCTGTTCTGCTTCCCCAACTGTGTTTGGTGAAATCAGAGTCTTGCCCTGTTAAGCTGATGTCGACAGGAACCTTTGCAGAGATGAAGGAGGGAAATCAAGTTGTGAGTCAGGCTCTGGATGCCTCCCCTGTATTAAGTGTTCTTGTTTGTCACGCACAGACACAGGGCTTGGGCACCGCGCTGAAGATCCTGTTTGCTGAAAACCTGATAGAAAAGATCCCTGAGAGCGGCCCTTCCTATGGATTCCAGCTGACAAGACAAGAAATCGTAGCTCTGTTCAACGCTTTTGGAAGGTCAGTGTGAGACCTCTAGCCTTGCACGTGCTGCTGCATCACATCCCATCTAAGCTTAAGCAGTTGATTCTCAGCAGTATTGGCATTAAATCCTGATTGTACTTGCTTATAGAGAAGCTCTCAAATGTCAGAGGGTGTCTACGTGGAAGTGTGACAGTTGGAACAGCTTAAAGCAACTTGTTTATACTCTGTATTCTTCTAAGGGGCTCAAGGAAGTGCTTGGATTTAGATACAGAGAACTTGGTGTCTTGTAAGACACTGTGTGACTCTGGCCTGGGAGCATGCTGTCCCTGGACAAAAGTTGCTCTTCTTACCTCTTCTAGTTCTGCTTTAGTCTCTCCTTCTGGCACCAGGAAGCCATCAGCCTGGCACTTGGGGGAGCTGGCTGGGGATGCTTTAGGCAGAAAGGGAGGACAGTGGGGCCTTTGGGAGAGAGATAGTGAGAAGACTCTTGGGTTACATGTTACTGCTTGGTGGTGATGACAGAGCTGGAGTTTCTGGTGAACAGGTTTTCCCAAGCACTCTTCAGGTGGTGTTGCTGCCAGTACTAAAGCTTTAGTCCTGGTTATTCGTCACTTCCAATGTGCTGCATTGTGTCTCCTGCGATGTGAGCTACCAGCCATGGGATGCTAATGGGTGTCAGTCAAAAATGGAAATCCCAAAAGTACCTGGGAGTATTAGGGTCCCCCTCCCTGCCCCAGCTCCCCTCCTGAGCACAGCTGCTCTGCTCCCCTCTGGCCAGAGGAGCCTTTGGAGATCTCTGTGTGCAGGAGACTTGCAGCCCCTCTGAAAGTCCGATCTCAGAGGAAGCTGAGGACTGGCTTTCTTCCCCTTCCTCTCTTCCCCTTCCTCCTCTGCTGCCCTGCTAAAGCTTTTCCCTGGAAGTTTTTTGATGATGGGAAGGACCAAAGCCAGGCAGCTTTTTTCTCTCAGCTCTGCCTCCAACCTCACATCCTACCTGTGTGGATTAGAAGAGCCTTTTAAAGCAGCTCTGCACCTCTGCTTTTTGTTCAGAAGTGATTTTTGGGTCATTAAAAACCTCCCAAAAGCAGAAGGCAGTCCTGGCAGGGAAAGGCACACCTTCTCTGTAAGGAAGTGCAAGTGGCAGGCCTTACCCTCAGAGCCCAGTCTGGTACCTTTGCTCTGGGGACAGAATGCGTTCAGCAGGAAAATGAGGGAGGTGGGTGAGGAAAACCTTCAGAAGAAACAAGTGTGTACCTGCATGGTGGTAGATTCTGGGCTGTTTCATGACCTCCAGTGAATGGGTTTGTCTGATCATTGCTGAACTGTTACATCCTCTTCCTCTGCATCTCCCAGGAACAGAACCTCGTGTCTGCTGGCTTCAAAAAGAGCCTGCAAAGCTAGTTAAGAGCCTGGTTGTAAGCAGAACCTAAATTTCTAAATTATTTTCCCAAAAACTGTGCAAAGCTTTCCTCGATAGCAGTCCCTTTCTTGATTTTTTTCCTTTAGTTTAAATGAAGTGTGATACATGTGTTGCTCTAATGCTTTTCCTCTTGTTGCATGCAGGATTTCAACGAGTGTTAGAGAACTGGAAAACTTCAGGAACATCTTGCAAAATATGCAGTGAAATCATTAGAGAAAGAGACTGGAGCTTTCCTGGTCACGTTCTGCGTTCTTTAAAACCAGGTAAACACCACGATTCCATCCCACTCCTGACCACTGCCCAGTGATGACCACTTGCTGAGCCTCCTGCTCCCAGCTGATTGCCTGCAAGCTGCTGATGCCAAATATTTTGTACAAAAAAAAAAGCTATTTTTCTGTATAAAAGTGGGGACTAGATGTAAAGTTTATTTTAATAGATGGGGAGATTGTTCTGATTAACTTCTTCACATGCTGCTGTTTGGTGGGGAGGGATGAGACCAACTTCCTGACCTTCAGAAGCTGAAGGTGGGGCTGGATGTGTGACCCTGAATAAAGCTGGGGAAAAGTCCTTGTCTGTCCCCTGCCTCCACCCTGGCCCTCCCAGTGCCTTTCCAGTAACCTGCTGCTGGGCAAGAAAGGCAGGAAAAAAGGGCAGAAGATGCACCTTTAAACAGGTGGCTCTGGGTTTTGCCCTTACAGGAGAGTGGACATCAAATAAGGCAAAGCCAGGGCCAGCCCAGCCCTGTGCTGATGCTGTTCCTCAGCTCAGAGCCCCCAGCCTGAGGCAGATGCAGCTCTTGCTGTGCTCAGGCACAGGGTGTGCTCTGGTGAAGCAGCTCTATCTGCAGTGAGCTCAAGGCCATGCTGATTAAACCCATGCCAGTGGTGTAGGGAAATATGGGAACACGGTGTTGCTGAGATGAGGTTTTTGCCTTCTCCCCAGCTCAGTGCTGGGGGGGAGCAGAGCCTGAGGGAGGGACAGAGCACAGCCCATGCAGAAGTGCCTCATGCTCTGGGAGCTGCTTGTGTGGAAGCAGAGATCAGGGAAATGCAGAGGCCGTGACTTGAGGCCTCCAGGCACCCCCCAGCACAACCACCAAACCTCTGGGCCCAGCCAAGGAAGAGGGACTGCAGGACCCTTGGCTGGGTCCTGCCAGGAGCAACACTCAGCAGGGCCTGTGGCAATGGCCCACAAACTTTTTTTTTTTTTTTTTTATTTCAACATAGTAGTGCTTGGTTACAGTTTAGTGAAGAACAAATAGGTACATTCATTGGCCACAGCTTCCTGGTGCAGCCAGCAGCTGCCTGACTGCAAAGCCAAAACACTGTTAAAGAATACCAAAAAAAAAAAGAGAAAAAGTTTAATGAAAGGCAACTATGCATTAAAAAAGTCATTGTACTTCTCAGCTATAAATTACTTCAGTAAAACACGAGACCAGCCCCAGGAGGAGCAGTCAGAGTTCTGGAATTCACGGCCGTCCATCTGAAGGAATAAACCCAAGCCCTGTGCCAGTCACTGCCCTGCGCTGTGCTCCTACCACCAGGAAGATCGTGTTGGGGTGTGCTTCAGTGCAACATGAACAAGGAGCCCGTAGCCCTTTTTATTTTATTTTATTTTTTTTGCACTACACTCCTTTCCCTCCAAAGAAAAAACTTAAAGTGCTCCTAGTGCTTTGGAATTGAAGCAAGAACAGGGGCCGCTAGCGTCGCTTCTCGTCTTTGGTGACTTACGGCAGAAGGAAGGAGGGCAGCGCAGAGCCCAGCTCCTTCCTTGGCTTTGCCGTAAGCCAAGCAGTGATTGGGATGGAGGAACCTCTTCCTGCAACCCAGCTGGAGGGAGGAGACAGCTCTCTCACCCATGTAAGACAGCAGCCAGGAGAGCCAGGCAGCCAGGGTGAAGCTCTCTGGTTCAAGTACTAGAGCAAGAGGGACATGCCAGAAGCCATCAGCTCAAAGCCCTCTCCAAAAAGCAGCAGAGGTTGCTCCTCTTCTTCAGGGCCAGGAAGAGAGAAGTGCAGAGGGGATCACACCAAGGGGTGAGGTGCTCTCAGGGTGCCAAGTGACATCTAGCTCAGTGCAAGGTGGGTGATGGGTGCTGCCACCCCAGGGAGGAGAGGCCACAGCCCTGGTGCTCGGGGTTCCCCTCCCGCTGCTGTGGGCACCACAGCCAGGCAGCACTGTACTGCTCCAGCCACCTCCCCGTGTCAGCTGTGTGTCTGTGCAGCAGGAGCAGCTTCAAGTAGGTTCAAAGCAGTTCCAGTTCAAGTTTTCACTGGAGGGCAGAGCAGCTGCTCGCCCAGGACCAGCACCTCCCCCCGAGCAGTGGCCAGAGCTGCTCTGCTCATCCCCCCAACCCAAGGGCTCAGAGAGGCACCAGGAGGGACAGGCAGCTGTAAGCAGCCTCAGCTCAGAGCTGCAAGGCAGGTCAGGCCTGGCCCTTCTGGTTCAAGGGAGGGACAGATGCAGAAAGCAGCTCCTCCCCACCTCACCCAGCACCCTCCAACCCTGTGGGCACTGCTCAGCCCCACTGACAGCTGCTGCTGGAGGACTCCAGAGCCCAGGGCAGAGGAGAGGAAGGAACAGAGCCCAGGGACCAGATCCCTGCAGCCGCTGCCATCACAGGCACCTCCTGCACCTCCGTGGGGATCTGCTGGTTCACATTTGGTCAGGTTAAAAATTTATATCTGCTAAATTCAACTTAATACTGAGGGGCAGCAGAGGAGTCCCATGCTAGGGAAAGCAGCCTGAAGTTCCACACATGTTCCTGCGTACACAGAGCCAGCTCCAGCCCTAAGCTCTCCCAGAAGAAATCAGCTTACAGAACCTTGCCCCCTCCTTCACTTGGCAGCAGCTCCAGCCCAAGCCCCGAGCTATGGGTTGGTTACAGCAGGGATCTTACCACCAGTAGGAGCACTCGATCTCACTGTTAACAGGGTAGGGATATGCTTGGAGCTCAGCTTGGAGCCCCCGGGCCTAGGCAGGGTGCTTCAGCAGCCAGGGGGAGCCAGGAGCAGCAGTCCCAGGGAGACCACGCTCAGCCCAGAGGCAGCAGCCCCACAGGGTGTGAGCATGGAACAGGAACACCCTGCAGCAGGCCCTGCCCATGACACCGGTAACCCAGCTTCACGCTCCCGTGAGTCAGGATGCAGAGTACTTCATGGAATACATCTTTGCAGGAAGACAGTGCCTCTCCCAGCTATGGATGTGCAATTAAAAGAGTAACTAGAACAGTCTCAGACCGAAGCGTCCGAGCGAGATTCATTCCTTCCAAGTGTGCAGATAAAAGTGCAAATATGCATTTGATGTTTCTTTTCTAGTGAGGAAGCTCTGGTGCATTTAGCTGCCAAACATCTTGAAGACCAGACCAAGAGAAAGCTTCCAGAGAGTTCAGCTTCACTTTGCTACATGGTACCTTAAAGTCACAGTTCTCTCGCTTACCGCCTGCAGCCGTGGGCTCAGTCCCGCTCGCGGCCGCGGCAGGCAGTGGAATGTTTGTGTCGATGGGTTAGATGCTTTGGGGAAGAGGGAAAGAAAACCAGGTTACAATCCTATACATGAATGCCACTTCTGGGAGAAAAAGGGACCTCGGGGCCTCTTCAGTTCTGCGCTGCTGGGTACGAGCTCTGGTGGTTGCTCAGCTCCGCGCCGCCTGCAGCAAAGAGCAAAGGGGCACTGTCCGGAGCCGTTCCGCTGGGAGGGGGCCCCGCTGCGCAGCTGTCGCTCCCTGCCAGGGACCCATAGCAGCCAGAGCACTGCGGGGTGGCCAAGCTGGGGGGAGAGAGGGAAGAACCAGACAGACTCAGGTGAATGACGTGATCCCTTGTAGTCTAAGCAGCCCAGAAAAGACTCTCGCCCCCCAGTACTGACAACAGTGCAGTTGTGCAGAAACAGGTTGGGACATGCAGATGTGGCATCTCCAAAGCACCTGGCTTGGAGGTGCAAGGAAAGGAGCCTGGACAGGACAGGAGGCCCTCAGAGCCCTGAGCAGCAAGGCCTGGGCTGTCACTTACCCTTATGGCTTCACTGGAGGTACCAGACCCCTCCATCCCAGTGTCCCTGCAGAGCTTTGTCCCAGTGACTGTGTCCCTCCCTGGGCTTCACCACCCACTTTCCAGAGGAATTTTTCCTCTAGAAGTAATTCAAGAGCCTTCTCCCTCCAGCTGAGGAATGATCTTAAGATCAGCCTTCCTGGAAGGGGCCTCCTGTCCATAACCATTGCACATTTCTACCTGTGAGCACCCAGTGCTGACATCCACCTCTCAGAGGTGGTCGCTCCAGGTGAAAACAGCTCAAAGAGCTACAGAAGGGAGCAAAACCAAGCTCACTCAGAAGGCTCCTTGCCCCATCCTCCTCACCCAGGCTGCTAGAATTGTTCTCAAGAAGGGAAGCCAAGAGCTCTGTTGCTTCCCCACAGGGCAGCAGAACAGCAGCCGTGTTTCACTTGCCCAGTCCAACACTTACCCCCCTTCTCTGGCCCCAAGCCGTGACAAGTCGTCATCGCTGTCGTAGCGCCTCGGATTGTCAAAGAAGTAGGCTCTGGAGCTGTAGCTGTGACTGTTGACCATTCCTGCTGGAGTCTGATAAAGAGACGAGAGATAGGCTGTCAGAAATCTCATGTTTGACCTTCAGAAGATCTGCCCCCACCTGCCAGGCACCCTGGGACCCTCCCTGCACAGCAATATCGGAGCTACAGCAGCGTGCTCACACCTACCAAGTTCTGACTCAGCCTCTGAGCCCGGAAGAACAGCACCACAAAAGTTGTTGGCACCAGCTCCCAGAGGAAGAGGACCACTCCAAACACCACGTACTCCTCACTGCTCACTTCCATATGCACCTGCAGACAGAAGTCAGAGGTCTCTACATCCCTACTCACCAGCAGAGCTGCACAGCTCCGAACTACAAACAGCAAAATCCTTATGAAGGCAAGAATCCCTGAACCAGAAGTTGGCACCCTTGATTAACACCATTTCAAGGGAGCAATAGTTCTCTTCAGTGTGCTACCAGGGTACTGCGAGCTCCTTCCCCACTCCAATGATTCTCCCTTGCACACGGCCATGCCTTATTAAGCACTGCTTTTCTGCTCTAGTTGACTTGTTCCTCCTCTCCCCCAAAAAGAAAAGTTAACAGGCTGAAATCCATGAGCACAACAGGGAACCCCTCCTGAAGAAGGGGGCGGACCGAGGAAGATTCAGGCTTGCTCTAGCAGCCATCCAGCTTGTCTGAAGCTTCAGAGAAATGAGCACCCCCATGCAGCACCCTCTTCCCACTCACTCTCCCCTCCTGTGAGGGGCATGCAACTCTCTGCTCCTAGCTGTGGGCTCGGGGAGGTCACAAACTCACCTTGTCTGAAAGGTTGTCCCAGCCATAGTTAAATGGGCCAGGAACATTGTCTGGAGATATGGCCACAGCTACCAGGTTATAGCAAGCCCTTGAGGAATACAGAAGGGCAACCACAGATCCCACAAGAATAGCTTGGCAGACAGATGTTCCCTAGAACAGAAAGAAAAACAGTTTTTAATACAGACCTTCCTCCAGAGCTGGAATTTCACCTCCCTCCTTCCCTGGGATTTCACCCCCCTCCTTCCACGCATGAGAAGCTGCGCTGACAAGAGCGACCCAGAACATTTGTACCTCGTTGCTAAAATATTCAGAGCTGGTTAAGAGCCTCCCTGCGTGCTGAGTTCACTGGGGTAGCAGAGCTCTGCAGTGCTGCCTGGGAGCAGGGACAGCTTGAGGCACAGGAGTGGTGTTCTCAGAATTTTACTGACAGGCAGAGACCAAAGTTGCTTCAGTCATCTTCAAACTGCTGGCCCAGAGAGACGCCCTCCATCCCTCCCACTGCCTTTCTGTGTGAGTCTCTAGAAGGCCAGCTAACAGCTACTGAGAAAATATTGCTGTTATTACACCCTGATCAGGCACAAACCCTGCAAAGATGTCCACCTGGCTCATTCACCCCGCACCACATTCAGTGTGTGGGGTGCTGAACTGATCTTTACCTGGAAAAAGAAGCCCAGATGATTGGGGTGGCCTGAGAACAAGGCAGGAAGAACCAGCAGCTGAACATCAGTGCTGCTGTGGGAGAAGCCAAGCTCGCTGTTCACAAAGCAGTGCACTGAAGGGCAGCTAGATGTTGGGCACTGCCTTCTGCTGGCTGTCCCACGCTGGTGAAGAAGAGTGGTCCCCACAATCTTCCAGGTGCAGTGCTGCCATGAAGCACCCTAAGGTCATGGTGCCTAAAAAGCCCGTTAATAGCTACTGGTAGCCACTAAGTGACTGCATGGTGAAAGCCAGAAAGATGAGCCAACACCCAAGCAAGATGCAGCTGGCTTGATTTGTGAGACAATCCACTCTGGAAGCTCATCGCTTCAACCTGCTCCACATCCATGGATATTCCAGCTCTGTTTTCCCAGCTTTGGAGCCTTCCAAGGCACTGTCCTAAAAGCAAATCAGCTTGAAAGTGCTTTTAACAGCTAAGTGCCTGTGATACCACCAAAGCACAAGAACACAACCTGCTCCAGCGCTGTTAGCTGTGCCCTTGGTGTTCAGGGGAAGAGGAGGAGGCTACCAAAGCAAGGCTCCAGCAGACAAGGAGCACAGTATGGGATCAGGCAGCAGTCCAACAGCAGCCTCTTTCTCAAGTGTCAAATGGCTCAGACCACCCCACATTGTGGCAGAGGCTGCAGACTTACCAGGGCTTCTCCAGACTTGTTTTATTGCTTTGAGAGTCAGCAGGTTCACAGCTGGAGTTCAGGAGGCAGGGCAACATTCTCAAGCATTTGGGTGACACTCCTGCTCATCCCCACCCTAGTTTTGCAGCTCTTCCATAACACTGACAGTCAGGAGATGCCTCCAAGGTAGGAAAGGGAGACAGCATTTGGATGCTCAAGACCTCGACCTGATTGTCTTGTGAAGCACTGAGATGAAACAGGCTTCTCCAGAGCATGTTGTACAAGAGCAAGGCCCTACAGGCAGCCTCAGGCATGTAACTAGAGGAAGTTGCTGTGTCCATAAACCACTGCTGAGAGCCTGATAAGTTAGTGTCCAGAGCCAGCTAGGGCTGGATCCCTGGTCCATGCAGGTGAGGATTTGAGGGGGTTGT
This sequence comes from Penelope pileata, assembly GCA_013396635.1. Lineage (NCBI taxonomy): Eukaryota > Metazoa > Chordata > Aves > Galliformes > Cracidae > Penelope > Penelope pileata. Next base: position 743,134 of record WBMW01003926.1, on the reverse strand, counting down.
CAGCTTGGTTATGGCTCCTGCCTCACCTCAGAGCACCATTGGGGACAGCTGTCACCAGAGCCTGGTAAACAGCCTGTCCCAGCCTCCTACTGCCCACACATCCTGGGTTCAGGGCATTGAACTGAAGCCCCTTGAGTGGTCCTGCAGATGACCTGCTAAGGAGCAAGATGCCTCCAGCCAATGGCAAGGCAGTTGTCCTGACCTAGAGCATCTTTGTAGGAGTGCTGGCTGCCAGATGGCTTGTCACCCCCTTCATCCTGCTCCTGAGGGGCACAGCAACATCCAACAACCTTCAAAAGCCCTGGGTAGCCTCTGAGCCAGGCATGGCAGTGCTTAAAGCCCACAGATTCACCTGACAGAGGACTCTAAGAGTCTTTCTGACACATGGGAGGACAGGATTCAGAGTTTGTGGGAAGCTATACTGCTGTACAAAGACAGTAGTTCAAAAGTATCAGAGCCAGGCAGCTGGCTTCCCTGCCCCTGACTCTTGGCACATCCTCAAGTTGCTTAAGCCAGGCAGCTACCACTGCACTAATGGTAGTTTCCTTTTGCAGAGAATTGTGTTATGCATCTGTCAGAGCTATCAGTCTGCAGACTTTACTGTATTTAGTGGCAACGCACTGAAGAAACTGCATCTCTTGCTTCTCAGAGAACCCACTCTTCTAGTCAAGTTCTAAATGAAACCTCAAAGCCTGAAAAGCATAAGCAGCAAATAAATGTCCTGCTGTGCCAGCAGAGCTGCAGACATGGTCCTGCTGTAGGCACGATGTGCTCTTCAGAAGGTGCACGTTCCCCTGAAACATGCAGGGGAGGGTCCAGCACTGCTCTAAGCACACACAGATCCTGCTGGGCTTCCAGCTGATGGCTGCACAGCCCCAGTGCTGTTCACAGGGCACCCACCTACCTTGGACTCGAGGTAGACATTCGCTGAAGACATCTTTCCCAGTTTGCACATGCAACAAGCCAGCGAGATGGCACAGAGGATGAAGAGGCTGTCATTGACGAGGGCGCGGGCGAGGACCGTCCACCTGAGCTGGTTTTCCGGGACCTCCCCGTGGATCAGCATTGCACAGGTTAAGTTCACAACTAGGAAGAGGAGGCTGGTAAGTATGGAGCCCAGATACAACAGGACCCTGGAGAGAAGGGGGAGAAAAATGGAGTCTGTGTTATTTTTGGGGTCGTTCTTCAGCACCCTCCTGCCTCCTCAAGCAAGCAGGTCTCCCAGCATGCCCAGGGCTCCACGTGCTGTGAACACCAGGCAGCACAGGGAGCTTCAGCAGCTGGATTGACATCTCAAGCCTGCAGAGTGTTTCTGTTGGAGCTGCTTTCATGCAGCACGAGCTGTGTAAGTAGTCTGAGTTACAAGACTCATCTTCTGACAGTCAGGCTCTTATCTCGCCGATTTCAAGTGTTGCTCTAGCTCTGCATTAACTCCAGTCAATACGCTGTGAGTCATCACAATCACTGCTCCTTCTGTACTGAAAGCCAAAGCTTTCATTTTTCATTGTGGGTTTCCCTGGAAATGGCCAGGAAGCACCTGGGCTGCACAAACACACCCCACCTTTGGCTCCAGCCTTACCCCAGAGGTCTTTCTTGGATGGGACCACGCAGAAGGACCTTGAGAATTCAGCTAGCTCGCTACGAGCAGCAGCACTGAGGTGCTGATGACACGCAGGGAGGCAGGCAGCACATTTCAGCTTCCTTGGAGCTCCCAGTCCTGCTCCAAGGAGCAGCTTTGTCAGATCACAGCCAGGTACAGCATCAGCTCAGTTCAACCTTTGGGTGCAAGGCTCCCATTCCTAACACTGCAGTGTTCATTCACCTTAAGCAGCCCTTGAAGGTAACGTTAGAAAAGTATCACTTACTTGTACTTGTTGAAATCAGCTGCGCATTTCACTTTGAATATGACCTAGGGGAAAAGATTTGCAGAGCATTAGTTAACATGATCTGTAGCTCTCCTTTAAGCTTAGTAAAGGTGTACACAACAGGAGGGCCAGCATCCAGCTGACACCTTGAAGGATTACACCACCTACAGCACAAAGTCTCTTTGGAAGTGGGTACAGTGCAAGATGGTGCTCCTTTAAAGAGCATTGATTAAAAAACATGTATTATCCCTTAGGTGACTTTAACAGCTCACCTAAGGACTTTAAGAGAGGGATGTTAACACTCAGCAGTCACTAAGGACACTCAAAACCACATTCTGTGATTGTATTTCCCTGCTGGAAAAGGCTGTTTCAGCAGGACAGCCAGCCTACCAAGTTGTGCAGCACACCTGACCCAAGTGGATTAGACGACCGTCACTTGCAGACTATTCCGCTCTTCAAAGCAACGTGCACTCCCTCCAAAAGAGAACCTGGGTTGGGAGCTTTCTCAACAGGAGGAACTGGCAGACTCAAGCTGCAAGTTGCACAAGGACTGGTACTTCAGACTCCACAGACTGCAGGGTACTGAGCCCCAACGTTTGGGCTGAAGAACTGTCAGCTCACACTCAGACACCCTGCAGCACTCTGGTAGTTCAGCAGAATGGTTTCCACGTGCCTTCAGGCTGGAGGGAGGCCCCTGCTGCAGCACACCAGGGCAGGGCTCCTTGTCTAAGGCAGCACAGAGTTGAGGAAAGGGTGCACACGCTCCCGAGTCACAGAGCAGACACAAGCATTGAAGCCCTGCTGCAGGGGGACAGGAGGTCACACGTGGTCAGGACAAGCAGCACGTGGGCAGAGCCACACTGAGCTCACTTGTCACACACCAGTTCAGCACAGCCACAGCAAGAATTGTTTTTCACATGCNAAAAAAAAAAAAAAAAGCTGGTACAGACCCCACCAGGGTCACATTCAGCCTCAGATGAAGCCCATGCCCTGACTGCAGAGATTCTGAAGGAACTTAAGAAGAGAGAGGCAGAGGGCCCTCTATGGCCAGATGCAGCAGACAGACCCGTGGGATCAGCACCAGCCCACTGTCTGATCACTGCACTGCTGCAGAGGTTTGGTTACACTGCTGCTGTATATAGCCCTCCCTGTCAGCTTCCAGACTGAGGCCACAGTGAAGGATCACTCATCTACAAGGCACCCTCAGTCAGCTTTTCTCCTGCTTCAGGCTCCTGCCAGGAGGATTTCAGGGTTGTCTGTTCCATTATAGCAGTTTCATTATAGCAGCTCCAGCCCCCTGCTCCCAGAGCCAGTTCTTACTGTCTGTTTCCTCTCTCTGGCTGAGGGTAGATGAACTCCAGTAGCACCTGGAAGCAGGGAAGAGGTTATTTCAGCAAAGGGGGGTATCCAGCCCCCCCAGCAGGGAACAGCACTACAGGCAGACTCTGAAGCCCTCCACCCTGCTGTCCTGGCCGACACCAGTCAGCACAGAAGCGTGGCATAGCCCACACTGAGCCCCAGAGCTGGAGGAAACCTGAGCTGTGGAAGGAGAGCGTGGTCATCTCAGGTCTGAGAGATCTCCAAATCCTCCTCTGTCCTTGGTTTGCCTGTAGGCTCCATTCAGGCCCTTTGGGGCTGTGGGAACAGGCACCAAGGACAGCCAGCTGGGAAAGCACTTGGTTCAGCCCCGATTTGTGCAGCATCAAAATCCACTGAACATCTTTATAGCGCTGCTCTGGCTCCCAGAAGAGCAGTCCACAACCACAGCCTCCGAGCAGCAGTGCAAACAGCAAGTCCTCAGCTGGTATTCCAGCTGATAGCCCTGGGCAGAACAGCCCTTCAGCACACAGGGGGAGGCCACTGGTTAGCAGGCAGGAGATGCTGGCTCCAGCTGCCCCGTGCAGTCTCCCTGGGGCACACCACGCTGTCTCAGGGTTAAGAGTGCAGCAGCAACCTGAGACTCATGCTTGGACCGCTGCCACAGAAAGCAGAGGGAGACCATGGCAGCAGCCTTTGGCTTTTCTTAGCCCCCAGCTGTGCAGCCCTATAGCTTTAGGAAGAGGACAGACAGTGTTTGCATAGTTATAAAGCCATCACTCATCTGATGACATAACTCACTGCTTGTCCATGGGGACAGGGTCAGTAGGTGACACTGGTCCTGTCCACAGTGCACCTCTGGGATTTCTCCTCGAGTCAATCCTGCAAGGCTTGCAGCACCAGGCTGCCTGCTGCTCTGAGAGCCCAAGGACAGCCGCTGTGGAGAGCTCTGCTGGGAAGAAGTCAGCATAGATTGCTCAGGAGCACTCCTGGTCTTGGTAAGAGCAGAAATCTGGACCCCTGCCCTCAAGCAGGCAGCGAGCTGTTAGCACCAAGCCTCCCAAAGCCAGCAGTTCCTCCTGCCAGCAGCTGTGCAGGTGCCTGCTGGAAGCTGAGAGCAGAGGTCTGTGCTGGCCCACAGCAGCAGGAGCAGGCCATGCACTGCCAAGCACACCTGCTGGAGCAGTTCAGATCTCTGTAGTCTTTCTGGAAAGAAGTCCTGCTAGCACCTCCCATCAGCTGCAGACCTGGGGAAAGAGCTGCAAAGAGCTGCAGGCCCCTGTAAAGCTGGAGGCTTTTCAGTGACCAGAGTGGATGTCTCACACAGGCGAGCTCCTTGCTAACCCTGCTGACCCCAGAGAGTGAACTTGCTCTCAGAGCACGAGAACACTCATCCTTGAGGGTGTACTGGAGATGTCACAGCTGCTAAGAGATGACAGGTGACAAACACCACATCCCACAGATGGGGATGGACCACTTTCAGTACCTGTAGAAGTCAGCACAATGATTCTGTAACTGATTTTTTTTAATGACTTCCTAGGATCCCATGACCTTAGCCCTAACACGGAGCTACAGAGCACTGCAGCTTTGTTTAGGTATAACCTCACAGCAGATCTGAAAGATCCAGAAGACTGAGATACTTATTTTCTTATGGAATCAAAGTCTTTCTTGTTGCATGAAGTTCATGGATTCAGGCTCTCCCTACACAAGGGGGAATGGTGTTCCACCCTGACACAGACTCAGGCCTCACTCAGCTGCAGGTGCATCCAGACTGACTCCTCCTCTCCCCACAGACCCAGCACCAAGCATCAGAGCAGGGCACAATTTGGGGACTACACCCCATGAACTGTGTTCCAGACCTCCCCATCCACCCTGGGAGGAAGAGCTGGGGTGAGATCTGTGAGGAGGCTCTCACCAGCCCCACTGAGACCACCCCGTGCCACCAGGACCACCACTGGGGTGCTCTGTGATTTCCTATAACAGCAGGTCCCTGGCACAGCCCCCTGCTCAGCCAGGACCTGTGGGCCCATGGGAATCATCAGCCCTTGGATGGAGCAGTTTTGAGCTTTAGCGAGCCCTCAGCAGCTGCCCCTCCAAGGCAGGGATCACACAGCAGCTGTCTGCTGGAGGAGGAAGATTCGAAGAGTGTAGGAATGGATGGAGGCTCCTCCAGTTCTCCACTGGAGAGGGCAGGAAGCCCTGGGTGCAGGACACAGAGCTCCCAGGCTGGATGCTCCCTCCGTGCACGTCTGCTCCAGCACTATGAGAGCACCAAGGGATGAAAGAGGCTGATGTCATCTCAGATGGAGCACTCAGAGAAACCCAGACAGGTGAAGGGTCACAGCCACGCCGCTCTGGCAGAGCCGCACTGTGCAAGCAGAAGGCCTTACTCATTGCTGCCGCCTCCCAGGCGAGACGGGGATGCCAAGTGCTCAGAAAGGTCCCAGGAGGGGTCAGGATGGAGGCTGTGGCTGCATTGCTGCGTGTTGTGCTCCTGACAGTGACCTGGGGAAGCACTCATGGGCAGGCTCTTGGGAAAGGCGGTGTGACCCAGGCAGACACTGAGCTGGCAGCAGGGCTGTCCCACACCAGGCAGAGGAGCACCCTGGGCTGATGCTCGGAGCCATCCCTCTGCCTGTTAGAAGAGGCCAGGAGTGGAGCTGAGGGCTTCGGACCTGATACATCACCACCTCCACATCTCCTGGAGAGAAGCTCCTTGCTCCAAGCTGCAGAGAGATGCTCCCAAGCAAAAGGCACCTCCAGGTGGAGCACATGGCACTCAGTGCCCACCCACACACCTCCACATCCCCTCTGGAACCCCAGGGCCCAAGGTGGGACAGGAGCAGGACAGCCTCCTCCCTACAGGTGGGATGAGCAGGAGGCAGATGCCATTCCCCAGCACCCCCATGAAGGACGCACAGTGCACAGAGACCATCAGCCATGCCTCCAGCACAGGAGCAGCCCACGCTTTTATCTGAGGACACCTCAGACAAGGACAGCAGTTCCACAGCAGCAAAAACCCCGTGTCCCTCCACAGGCTGCTGCCAGCTGGCCTGGAAGAGCTGGGAACAATGGGCCCTGCCATCTTCTGCTTGAGGTCACACTGGTGACCATGCCAGCTCTCGAGCCTCTCCAGCTGCATTGCTGTGGTTCCACGGCAGCTTCTCCCCTTTTTCCAGGCAGGGCACGATGAGATGAGCAGTGCCCTGGCCTCCCTGAGCACAGCTCCTGAGTGCTCGAAGGAGAGCACGGAGCACACAGCGGTGGCAGGAGGGTGCCATGGATCCTACCAGAAGGATGGGCTTAGTTACACCAACCTGCTCTCCAAGCAGAAGGGGCCAAATACCCCAACTCAGCATCATTCCTTTCCTCGAGATGGAAGCCAGAAGAGCACTGAGGGCTTTCAGCCCATCAGGCTGCATTTTCCCCAGGCCCCAGCAGCTTTCACAGCTCCCACTGCTACGAGCTCACCCCCAAGCACAGCACAGGGGACACCCGTGCTGCTCAGGACAGCGTCAGGCCCTTCTCTGGAACCAAGCACACACACCCATTTCGATAAACCATCTCATCCTTTCCCACTGTCGATCCCGAGCTCTTATTTCCTCAGACAGGATTTCCCTTGGCTCCAGGTCTTCAAGGAGAAAGAAGCAGAGCATACCCAGCCCCAAACAGACACCGTGGGAGGAAGGGAAGCCTGAGAGCACGTCTGAATTTACTTTGCCTTTCTTCACAGCCTGCAAGGAGGCAAAACCTGCTGTGAATTGGAGAAAAAACTGAAACCAAGCCAGTCTGTGGCAACAGAACTTGTGACAGAGATAGGAAGATTTAAACTGGAAGAGGGGAGATTGAGGTTGGATGTGAAGAAGAAATTTTGTGCAGATGGTGGTGAGACCTGGCACTGCCCAGAGCTGTGGGTGCCCCATCCCTGGAGGTGCCCAAGGCCATGGGTGGGCCCTGGGCAGCTGAGCTGGGGGCACCCAGCCCATGGCAGGGGTGGGGCTGGATGGGCTGTGAGGTCCCTTCCAACCCAACCATGCCGTGATTCTACAAACTTGGGATCCCCAAGGATCCCAGGGACACAAACACTGCTGCCTGGAGCACTGGGTAGGTCGGGCTCCCTTCAGCACACAACATGGACCGTGCACACTACACAGCATCTCTTATTCTGCTCCTAGCGCACACCCAACCCCAACAGCTCTCACAGCAGGCAGCTCACCCCCACTCCCAGGTGTCTGTGTCAGGGAGGGGAGAACCCAACCAAACCACCCCATCCCTCCCAGCCCCACATTATCACGTGGATGCCGATGTCCTGGGGAAAATGCAATCCTAATTCCCCCCCGGTGACACATCGGGGTGACCCGGCTGTGTGTTAGGGATCCCTTTGTGAGGCCGGCCAAGAGCTGAGAGCCGCACTGCAAAGAATCCCCACAACAAAGCTGGAAGGAAAGTGCTGCCTGTTTGCGAAACCCAGCCACCCAACGGGCAGGCAGAGGGCTGCTCACCAGAAACTGGAGCAGAAAGAACACGTTCAGAGGGGGAAGGGGAGGGGGAAGCGCTGAGGGATGAATAAAAACAAGAGGAAGGAGGGCGAGAAAATAATGAAAATCACAAAACAAGCCATGGGCAAAGCCAGAAAAGAGGGATGGAGATCAGCAACAAGAAGCAGCTCTGCTCCGTGCCCAGCNATGGGGCAGCCCCACAGCGCAGCCCCCGGCCACCCCCTGCCCCACACAGCGGCCGTGCCCCCCATACCCCGGCTCTGAGGGGCACGGGGCCGCCCACAGCCCTGGGGGCGGGGGCCTGGCGGCTCCGGGCCCCTCTCCCGCGGGGATTTACCTCAGCGAAGTAGAGGTTGAGGAGGCAGAGGCTGGAGAAGAGCAGGCAGCCGGGCAGGCAGTACAGCAGCCAGTGGGCGAAGGGCTGCTGGAGGCGGAGGGCCTGCAGCGAGTTCTGCAGGTAGAACGAGAAGAGGGTGGTCCTGAGGGCGGCCCAGAGNAGAGCATACCCAGCCCCAAACAGACACCGTGGGAGGAAGGGAAGCCTGAGAGCACGTCTGAATTTACTTTGCCTTTCTTCACAGCCTGCAAGGAGGCAAAACCTGCTGTGAATTGGAGAAAAAACTGAAACCAAGCCAGTCTGTGGCAACAGAACTTGTGACAGAGATAGGAAGATTTAAACTGGAAGAGGGGAGATTGAGGTTGGATGTGAAGAAGAAATTTTGTGCAGATGGTGGTGAGACCTGGCACTGCCCAGAGCTGTGGGTGCCCCATCCCTGGAGGTGCCCAAGGCCATGGGTGGGCCCTGGGCAGCTGAGCTGGGGGCACCCAGCCCATGGCAGGGGTGGGGCTGGATGGGCTGTGAGGTCCCTTCCAACCCAACCATGCCGTGATTCTACAAACTTGGGATCCCCAAGGATCCCAGGGACACAAACACTGCTGCCTGGAGCACTGGGTAGGTCGGGCTCCCTTCAGCACACAACATGGACCGTGCACACTACACAGCATCTCTTATTCTGCTCCTAGCGCACACCCAACCCCAACAGCTCTCACAGCAGGCAGCTCACCCCCACTCCCAGGTGTCTGTGTCAGGGAGGGGAGAACCCAACCAAACCACCCCATCCCTCCCAGCCCCACATTATCACGTGGATGCCGACGTCCTGGGGAAAATGCAATCCTAATTCCCCCCCGGTGACACATCGGGGTGACCCGGCTGTGTGTTAGGGATCCCTTTGTGAGGCCGGCCAAGAGCTGAGAGCCGCACTGCAAAGAATCCCCACAACAAAGCTGGAAGGAAAGTGCTGCCTGTTTGCGAAACCCAGCCACCCAACGGGCAGGCAGAGGGCTGCTCACCAGAAACTGGAGCAGAAAGAACACGTTCAGAGGGGGAAGGGGAGGGGGAAGCGCTGAGGGATGAATAAAAACAAGAGGAAGGAGGGCGAGAAAATAATGAAAATCACAAAACAAGCCATGGGCAAAGCCAGAAAAGAGGGATGGAGATCAGCAACAAGAAGCAGCTCTGCTCCGTGCCCAGCTGCGAGGGGAGGGGGCTGCCTCGCACCCCCACGCTGTGGTATGGGGGGGGTGGGTAGAGGGATTTGGGGGGTTTTTGTCTGGAAGCACTGCACAAAACCATCGCGGAGAGGAGGGATGGAGGGAAGGAGGGAGCGCAGCAACAATAGCAGAAGAGGCTCTGCCTGGTGACGTAATGCCTGGCCCCGCTCCAGGCCGAGCAGCCCCTGCTGCTGCCACCTCGGGGTCCCCTCTGGGGAGGGGGAACCAACAGCAAACCCCACAGAACCGCCCTCCGAGGCCCCCACAGCAGCACTGCCCTGCGTGGGGCACACCCCCACCCCTGGGGTCACCCCACACCCCCACCCCAACGNCGCTCCCGGTAGTACAGCAGCAGCCACAGCTGCAGGTAGGCGAAGAGGAAGAGGGCGGCGTACAGCGCCGTGTGGAGCACCGTGAGCCCCAGCTCCACCGCGTAGGGCACGGCGGGGCCCTCGGCCCCTTCAGCGAGGGCCGTCGCGCTCATGGGGCCGCCCTCCCCTCAGCCCCGGCTGGACACCCCCATGCAACAAAGGGGCGCCCGCCCTCCCCGCTGCGCCGCCCGCCCGCCGGCCGCCAAACAACTCTCTGCCGGGGACAATCAGCTGAGCCCGATCATTTGAGGCGCTCGCTCCTGACAGCGCGCGCTCCCCATTGGCTCCCCGCCGNCTCCCCATTGGCTCCCCGCCGGCCCGCCCCCTCCGCGCCCATCCGCCTCGCCGATTGGCCTCCGCCGCCCGTCGCTCGCGGGTGCCTCCGCCCCCTCTTCGTTTCTTGGGTTGGCGCCGCCGCCCGCCTCGCGGCACGGCCACGCCTCCCCGAGCGGAGGGTTGTGGAGGCGGGGCGCTACGCGGGAGCGCTCCGCTGATTGGCTGATGCGGAGGGCGCGGGCGGTGGCCGTGACGGGGGCGGGGCCGGGTCCTGGCAGCTTTAGGGGTCCCCGTCCGCGGTGGGGCCGGGTCCTGGCAGCTTTAGGGGTCCCCACAGCCACAGGAGCGGGGTCCTGGCGGCCTTAGAGGCTCCCCATAGTGGCAGGGCCGGGATCCTGGCAGCCTTAGGGGTCCCCACAGCCGCAGGGCCGGGGTCCTGGCAGCTTTAGGGGTCCCCACAGCTATAGGGCTGAGGTCCTGGCAGCTTTAGGGGCCCTCACAGTGGCAAGGCAAGCCTAGAGGTGGCTCTGGGGTCCCCCCAGCAGTGGGACAGAGCCTCCCTGCTGTAGCCACAGCCCAACCATCTCTACAGCTGTAGGGGCAGAGGTCCTGGCAGCTCAAAGGCCATGGAGGGTTCCTCCCATCGTGCAGCTGTGGCTGTGGGGCTGGCAGTGGTGTTGCTGTAGGCCTCAGTCAGAAATCCCTGCAGCTGTAGGGGGAGTCTGGCACCTTCCCCCTCTGAAGGCAAGTATTGTGCCGAGCAGAGAAAACCCCGCGGGCGCTGGGGGGGGGCAGGCCCTGGCAGCGGTGTGTGTGGGGTGGGTGTCCGATGTGGGGGTGTTGGGCGTCTCAGAGATCTCCACCCTTCTGTCTCCTTCTCCACAGAGCTCCCCGTGGCTGCGGGGACGCCCAGAGGCTGCAGCGGTGCTTCAGAGGCCCCTAGGGCCCAGAGATCTCTGCTGGGGCTCAGAGGCCCCATCTCTGCCTGTCCCCAGAGCCATACAGCCAGGCTACAAGCTGCAGGGCTGCAGGAGCCCACCCTGACGCCTGCTGACAGCCGGGGACGAGGGAGGAGCAGCCCCCAGGTAGGTGACATCCCCGCGCAGGCAGCTGGGTGATGGCGGGTGCCAGCGGGGGGTGGCCCTGGGGACACTGGGGCACAGCTGGCAGAGGGGTGAGGATGCTCTGCAGGTGCTCCCAGGTGCTGGGAAGTGGGGCCTGGGAGTGAGAATGGAAGTGAAACTCAGGGAGGGGGCTGAAGGGCCCTCCCCAGGGTCCTCAGCAGGAGAGGGGACAAGGCACAGCGTGGGGGCATGGCTGGGAGAAACCCGGCGAGGCAAAGCACTGGGTGACAGGCGAGGGTTATCGTGCCGTAAATGTGTTTGCCATCCCTGCAGCTGACCCTTGAGAAGTCAAAAAGTCCCCTCTGCAGGCAGGCACAGCTCCCACGTGTCACACAAAGCCTCCCCTGGGTGCACCCCACCTTCCAGCCCCACGTCTCACAGCAGGGCCTCTCTCCTGCCCAGGGTTTGTGCCTGGTGCGTGGGTCACGGAGCAGGGGAGAGGCAGCAGCGGTGGCACAGGGGGACACTGGGGGAGGTGTCAGTGGGGAGAGGAGCTCTGTTATCACATGGCTTCGTGTGCCAGCTGTGCCTGCAGCATCACATGAGCTGCCCCGGCGCTGGGTTGCGCAGCAGGCTGATTGCACAGCAGTCTGCAACGTCCTTAAAATGCTGTGAGTGAAAAGTGTGTCTGTCCCTGCACAAACAGCCTGTCAGCACTCTGGCTTGGAGCTGTGTCTGTGGATAAATAGTGGAGAAACAGTGCTGCAGCCAGGCTCTGGCTGCTCTCTGGACGCAGCACACCAGTCTGCTTTGGGCTCCTAGCGTTGTCTGCGTGGGGCTGGGATGCTTTGTGGTGCATTTGGTGTAGAAATAAACACCTTTTATTGTGTCCAGTTCTGGGGCCCCCAACACAAGAAGGATGTGGAGCTGTTGGAGCGGGTCCAGAGGAGGCCACGAAGATGCTCAGAGGGCTGGAGCACCTCCCCTACGAGGACAGGCTGAGAGAGTTGGGGCTGTTCAGCCTGGAGAAGAGAAGGCTGCGGGGGGACCTGATAGCAGCCTTCCAGGACCTGAAGAGGCCTACAGGAAAGCTGGGGAGGGGCTTTTTACAAGGATAGATAATGACAGGACAAGGGGTAACGGTTATAAACTGACAGAGGGTAGATTTAGGCTGGATATAAGGAAGAAATTCTTCCCTGTGAGGGTGGTGAGACACTGGAGCAGGTTGCCCAGAGAAGCTGTGGCTGCCCCCTCCCTGGCAGTGTTCAAGGCCAGGCTGGATGGGGCTTTGGGCAACCTGCTCTGGTGAGAGGTGTCCTTGCCCATGGCAGGGGGTTGGAACAAGATGATCTCTAAGGTCCCTTCCAACCTGAACCATTCTATGATTCTGTGATTCTTTCTGGGGGGGGTCAGGTGGCAGTGGCCTGCAGGTAGCTCCTTGCCATGTGTATGGGTGAGTGTGGCCCCATCCCAGAGTGATGAAGAACCACCTCAGCACTCAGGGCTGGAGAACAGCAGCTTTTTGACCTTATTCTGCCTGGTCAATGAATTTGCCTTTAGAAATTTTGAAGAGAGCTAGCTGATGAGCTTTGTTCCAGCAAAGGTGTGTAGTGGTAATTAACCTCAGAACTGTCAGCTGGTTAGGGGAAGGCTGGTGCTGGCTGTTTTTTCGAAGATGAGCTGGCAACTGTGGTGAAAAATATGTAAAATAATGGGATATGCAGTGTTGCTAGGCCTCCATAGGATCCCTAGGATCACAGAATATCCCGAGTTGGAAGGGACACACAAGGATCACTGAATCCAACTCCAGGCTCCACACAGGGCCACCCCAAATTCAAACCATTATTTCTGAGAGCAGTGCCCAAATGACCTCACCCAGGACAGCAAAGTGGCTGCAGGCTGGTGGTTTTACACAGTAGATTATCAGTGGATAATCCAGATGTGCTTTAGTGGGGTCCCAAGGATGCTTCGTGTGGCTCTGAAGGGCCAATTTATCGTTTCAGGAGAAAACAAATCGCAGATGGGCCACCTGTTGGAACAGTTTCCCTGTTCAGACAAGCTAGCTGCAGGAAATGCTTGCTGGTGAGGCACTCAGGTGTGGCTTGAGGGATTCACGTGTGATGTGGAGAGCAGAAGGCTGAAACAGAGAGGTTTTCATGGAGCTGGGCTCGGTGATCCTTGTGGGTCCCTCCCAGCTGGGGATGTTCTGTGATTCTCAGAGTTTTTCTGGACCCCCTAAAGGAAACCTCTGTGCAGAAAAAGCCCTGAGTCTTGACAGACACCTCCCATCACCCTCCTTTGAATGAAATACGCTGCACTTTGCTCAGTAATAAATGTTGGCAGTCAGCTTTGCAGGAGAGGGCAGCAGGGACTGTCTATGGGATTGCAGAGGTGATGAGGAGATCCCAGCCCACAGTTACCACTGCAGGAATCCCAAGCAAAACCAATGTGGCACAGAGTAATGTCTGCCAACGTGTCCCTGGTTTATTTACTCTTATTTTAGGTCATCTGCAGTGGCCCTCACCATCTCACCTGGCTTTGTCTGGAAGGTATGGCAGTGAAAACACAAGCCAGGTCATGCACACTGGCTGTGCTGTGCTAGGCTGCCCCATGGCCTGGGGGTCTGAGGGCTTCCCAGAGCCTGCCCTGAGTGACAGCAGCCAAAGCAAGGCTGCAATTTGTCCCAGCTGCCTGTGGCTGCCCGGGGGTTTTCCACTAGCAGAGAGCTGGGATTATGTTTAGCTGTAACCTGTTCCCTGGATCCTCACAGGTTCCTGGGGAGATCCTTCCCCTCAGAGTCACTCCTGTAACAAGGGCCAGTTCACACCTCCCTGGTATTGTCACACGTCCCTGCAAGTGGCTGCTGCAGGGAGTTCTGGCTGTGAGAGTGGAGAGCTGGCTGGGCTGGTGAGGTTTCACAGCCCGATGGAGCTGTGGCTGTGTGCTGGGCCACTCCTGCACCCAGCCACTGCACGGCTCACCGCACAGCACCTTCCCCACCGAGCAGGAAGAGTGGAACCAGGGGAGCTCTGAGAGTCCTCTGCCCCCAGGCTGCTCTGTTTAATCTGCCCTCTGGCCGAGCTCTTCTTGATATCCTCCACAGGGTTGAAGTCTCCTTCCCCAGATGAGCAATTCCAGCACTCCACCATGAAGCTTTGGGTGCTTGGAAGATGCTTTTTGGGTGCTGCTGGGCCCTTGTAGGTTCTGCTTTACAGTTAGGTGTACTCAGGCTTTGTGTTGGCTGCAGAGAAGTATTTGAATCTCCAGATTTGCCAGGAAGCCCTTAAACCTGGTTTTCCTGAACGCTGGGCTGGCCAGTGGCTGCAGCTCCAGGGTGGGGACAGGCCTGGCTTCATAGGAACTGAAGACAAGATGTGCTCAGGGGCCTTACGTGTGATTTTGGGGCAAAATGGGGAGTAGAAGGAGGAGGAGGAGGGGATGACAGGATGTGAGCAAAGGGATGTAATCACTGCCAGATTTCTAGCTGGGCGGGTGGATGCTGTTGTAATACTGAGGCTGAGGGAACAGTCAGACTGACAACAAATTCTCCTCCCATGAGGAGATGTGTTTTCAGTGGTTACCAGCTTGGACACATTTATGGGGCATGATTCACACAGGGAAAAGAAAATCCCAAATCCAGGTGCTTCAAGTCTCTCCTGAACATGGGTGATAAATCTTCCCTCCTGTTCCCTCCAGGGAGTGCTCCTGAAATTCCTGTTTGCTCCTCTGAGAGCTGCACATTGTGGAACTGGGGCTGGCAGGACCCGAGGGCTGGAGCCTGCAACGTTCAGAAAGGGCACAGGAGGGAGGATGAGGAGGATGGACTGAGGGCTGGTGTGGCACAGGGGGAAGCCCTTGGGCAGGAAGGAGCAACAAGGAGGTGAGGATGTTAACGAGGAAGGGGTGAGCATGGATTTGTCTGTGAAGAGCTAGAAGTTATGGAGAGATGTGTGTGTGCTGGGGTGGGGGGACAGGCTGGGGGGCTGTAGTGGGGCAGACAGGGCTGGCAGTGGGAGGCACACAAGAAGGACAGCAGCCATGCAACGATGTGGAGAAGGCAGGAGGAAGATGCTGGAAAAACTACAAGAGCAGGGCTGGGAAGAAGTTGGAGTTGTGTTTTAAACTGCAAGCACCCTCCTGCAGGTATAATGGTGTGGAGCATTTGGATCGTTGTGGGCTGCTCCTCTGGTTTTGCCTCGTTGGTTGTAAGCTCTCCCTTTTGACCTGGGCTGGTTCCCACATGCCAGGATTGAGTTTATTTTTCCATCCTGCTGTAGCCAAGTTTGTCATTCAATAAACATCCCCCCATCCCCTTGATCTCTGTCCCCTCTGTAAGCCAGATGAACAGATGGGAGGGCAAAGGACCAGAAATGCCTGGCACTTCCCAAAGTCAGAAAGGAGGGAACTGGAGATTTTCAGATGAAAGGATTTCACTCCTTTCTCAGCTCTGGTTTTGTTCCTTTGTGCTGTTGAGACCTCACCCAAACACCTCATACACAGGAGAGAGAGAAGGATGCCTGGGAAGGCTGAGCATGCCTGGCTTTCCCTGCCTGCTCTTGGAGCAAGGCAGAGGGACCTTGCCTGCTTGTTTTTGAGCATTTGACTTTGGGTTCATAGCAGAGCAGCAATAACAAGCTGACAGCATCTGACGCGCTGCTGGAGGGAATAATAGTCCGTGTACACAGGGGCATTTGTTAAGGAAAACAGCTGCAGCTCGTAATGCAAAGCAAACAGCTTCTCCAAGGCTTGAATTCCAGCTTTGTCTCGTTGTTGACCAGGGACCAGCCGTGCTCTAGCACTCTCCGCAGCAAAGATGGGTACCTGAAGAGCAGGCTGCAGAAGAACCCGGTGTTAAACAGGGGAATGAAGTGGCAAGAAGAGGTTTCCTCATCCTGTGATGCTCCTGCTCAGAGCTGGTTGTCCATATCTCTCCGTAGCCCTTTAATCCCTTAATTAATAGCCCTTGAATCCCAGCAGGAGGAATTGCACAGCTGTGGCAAGGCACCTTGGGGAGCGCTGCTGCTGCAGCCTGGCAGCACACTGCACGCTCGGTCTTTGCCTCATTCTCTGAAGCATCTCACAACTTTCCTTGGCTCTCCTCCCAGGCAGCTCCATGTAGAGTCCCAGAGTGGGAGGGAGGCTGCCAGGCCTGTCCTGCAGCCTGGCACGTGTCACAGGTTTTGCTCCAGTGTCACTGGTGACAGAAAAACAGGAGGCTGGGCTGAGCAAGATGTGACAGAGAGCAGTTTGGGCAAACCCCTCTCCCATTTGGTTTAACTGAAACCTTGAGCTGCAGAGAGAGAGGGCAGACACTGGGAGAGGGATCTTACATCTCCCCACATCGTTTGTCACCGTCTAAAGAGAGCAATGTGGCCCTTCCCTGTGTGAGCACCTCTTCCAGGGTCCCATATAATGCTAGTTGCATCCCTAAAGCCTTTTAACAAGAATTGAAACACTTGGTTGTTTCTTTGTTGTATATATTTTTTTCTTTTTGTATAATGCTGTCACTGTTTTCCTCCTGCTTGTGTAATTTGTTTGACCCAAAGTAAAAAAAAAAAAAGGGAAGGAAGAAACCCAGCCCTAAACTGGAAGCAATGAGGGTCCATGCACTTGCAGATACCACTCAGAGGAAAGGGAATGGCCTTTGCTATCACCTTCATGGCTGTGTGAGTCACTTGCTGTTCTAATAACTAGTTCATGATGTTCTCAAGATGTTTGTGTAGCTGTCACATCTGTAAATTACAGCCATGCTCCACCTACCTGAACAGAAGGCACTCATAAATGTTCATGTATATTCTGTGTCTATACATATGTTTGTTTTTGTTTGTTTTCCAGCTGTGGCCCTTCTGTGCCTGTCACTGATGAGGACCATGTCAGCCCCCAAGGACAGATGGGTCTCTTCCTTCTCTTTGGTGCTCTTCTGTGCTTCCTCCATTCCAATGCTGGGAAGTGCAAGTCTGCTGCAGGAGCTGAGCCCCCAGGAGTATTTCAGTAGCCTGCAAGCTGGCAAGGCATCCCTGGCTTACTTCAGCCACAATGGTATGTGTTCAACACCATGCACTTATATCAGCCTGGGTTTTCAGGAGAAACTCATGTCAGGGTGTGTGTGACAGTGGAATAATGAAGAGACAATTCCAGAGGTTTTTAACCCAAAACTGTTTTGAAGAGCTGGTCAAGCTCAGCTGGCAAGTCTATGTTTGCATAGCTCCTGAGTGCTCCTTGTAGACAGAGGTGTCTTGGGGTGAGATCTTTCCGGGTTATGTCCCTAGACACAATCCTTTGAGCCTCTTCATTAATTTCCCAGATGCCCTGCAAGGAGCTACCCCCTGAAAGAGGCTGTATTTCTTTTCCAAAGCACCTCCCAGAGTAATTACAAGGAGATCTGCCACCTTGCCTTTCTTGTTCTGCTCCTCCATGCCCCCCCAGCATGGTTTCCCAGGTACCTAGCTGTGGGCTGAGACACCAGCACAGCTCCCACGTCAGCACTGAGGGGCTGGGTGTGTTAGAAAGGAAGGTGGGGAGTCTGCAGGCTTTGCTGGTGTTGCCCATAGCTTTGTTTCTGTAAACACTTTGCTCTGATAACAGCAAGGCTGCATTGTGTGAGTGCTGTACCAGTGCATGGCAGGAGGATACTCGTGAGGACTCTGAGAGGATCTTCTTGAGGATGCTCTGTGAGGACTTGCAGCCCAGCAGAGCAGCACCCAGCTAACAAAGCCAGTTCCAGTCCCTCTGTCTCCCCCATCCAGCTCCCAGTCACATCCCTTCACACACCACATCCACCTTCAGCACACCACAGCTCCCTGTTTGCTCTCACTCAGGCCTGCGCAAATGTCCTGGAGATGTTTGTTTGGGGACTTCAGCATGCTGTTACCAAGCCAAAGCACAGACAGTGCTTGCCCTGAAGGCACAACATAAGGTCGTCCACAAGGGACAGCTACACTGACACCCACCCTCCCCTTTGTCACAGGCAAACTGGGGGAGTGAAGGGGAGTGAAGTGCTCCCAGCAAGGCTAGCAGTACCTGGCCCAGGGAGAAAAGTGTTGTTCTGCCTTGTCTGGAAGGGGAAGGGATTAACACCAGCTTTTTGTGGTGTTTCAGTTCCTCCTGGTGCCCAGCCCTTCTTGGAACAGATTGAGAGCTCGGCTGAAGCTCTGCAGGACTATGGCATTTCGGTGGTGAAGGTAAAGCAGAACAAGGAGTGGGACAGGATATTTCTGCAGGGCTGGCTGTGGGGTTGACAGAGATTGTCTCCACCTACCTTGGGTGATGGACAGCAGTGGGACCCCATGAGAAAGTGGGTGCTGGCTGCACAAAGCATCCCATTTGTTTCCCTTGCCCTGGGCTGTGGTAACTGCACCACGCTGCTGTGAAACAAAAGCATCACACCTGCATCATAGGGGTTGTGTCAAACCTCCCACCAAATTCCTGTATTCAGGGAAGACTCTATGTTGCCCACATTCCATACACAGCTTTGATTAGCATTTAACTCCCAAATTTTCTTGAAAATTGGCCTTTTTAAGGGAAGCCTCATGTGCCAGGCTTAACTGGCTCATCTAATTTAACTTTCCAATCAGCTGCATGTGGCATGTGGTGTTGCTTGGTTATTGCTGTGTGCTCTAAACATGGTACAAGGAGGAACATGATCCTCACGGTGTTGCACAAGAGCATCAGCCTGCTGGTTCACTCACAAGGTGGGACCTGTGCAGCTCCCTCTGGCTTGTGCACTGGGAGGGAAGAAGCTTGAGCCATGAGGAATGTTGAATGGGGTCACTTCTTTTCAATACAATGCAATAAACGCTGACAGAATTGGTTTTGTTTTCAGCTGAAACTTTAGGTAAGTGAATTACAAATTCAGGCAAGTGCTTAGATTTTATAAGAAGTGCTTATATATGTGTGTGTGCTTCATTTCCTCCACATACAGAGTTCAGTAAGCGAGTAGTGGTCTGTCACTTTGAATATGCTTGGCAGATCACAAGATCTCTTAATCCTGTCTGACCCACATCAAGGCAGGCTGAGCTGGGGAACTGAAATACAAACTCCAGTCCACAACACTGGACTCCATTCATCCTACTGTGATTGTGTTTTCTCTCCCAGCAGGTTAGGAAAGGCTGATGCTTACACTCTGGAGGGGGATTAAGCTGTGGTGCTGTGTGTTTGTCCTCATTTATGGAGCTGAATGTCTGATTGCATGCTTTCAATGTCTAGGTTAACTGTCCAAAAGAGGATGTCTCAAGATACTGTGGCAAAGAAAATGCATTGAGGAAAGCCTACCTGTTCAGGTAAAGGGGGCTTCTGAGCTGCACGCTGTGATTGCTTTCAGGTACACAGGTTGGGGTGAAATGCTGTCAGGGAGCAGAGATGTCTGCGTAGGAAGAGAAGAGCCACGAGGATAGCAGTGGCATACAGAGTTTAGTGAAAAGTTCATAGAATCACAGCAGGGTTGGGTTGGAAGGGACCTCACAGCCTAAGTTTTCAATCTGGTCCTAGAAAGAAACATTCTTTGGTGCTCTTCTGTTGGTGTGATGAGCTCATCCACCTTAGGTTCCTGATCTCACTATGGACTGTCAGCTGGGAGCTTTCCCACGTGTCAGGTAGAGGGCTTTTTCAAACCTGATGTTCTCAGTTCTCACTGATTATTGTGCACGACAGAGGAGGAGGGGGTCCCTGCTGGTCCTGGGAGTTCCCCAAGTTCAATCCTGACATTTTCTGTCCAGCCATACCTGCCAGCAGATATCAGAAGGGGTTCAGTGCAGGAGAAATGAATTCAGTATATGTCGCTCATCCTTCCTGGTTTCTTTGGTGATGTTCTTTCTCCCCTCCCCAGAGGTAACATGCTGATCAGAGAATTCCCCACTGATGCCTTGTTTGACGTGAACTCCATTGTTGCTAATGTTCTGTTGTAAGTACAGACCAGATTCATCTCTGTGAAATCACTTCCTTCCCATTTTTCCTTGTTGATAGAAAGTTTTGCATAAATATAAACTCCATGTATTCCAGAGACTGCTTTCAGCCAGGCAGAAAGCTGCTTCTCACTTTGGTATGGTTTGACTCTGTTCAATGTATGCCCTTGAGATGACTCACCAGCACGCATCCAGCAGCTGTATTTGGCTGTGAATCTTGCATCTTCAAGCAAGAAGCTGGAGTTTTACCTTTGTAGATTTTTTCAGTCACGGTTATGTGGCAGCATATTTTCTCTTAAAAGAAAACAGTTGCTAATGAGGTTTTTTTGGCTTCTCAGTGCCCTGCTATTTAACGAAGTTAAATACGTTGAAACGCTGACGGATCTTCAGAACATAGAAAATACACTGAAAGGGAAGTTGAACATGGTCTTTGCATATGTACCAGCTACTGGAACTGCAGGTATTAACACTTAGCCTTTCACCTTCTCCTCTCCCAGAGCCCTTTTTTTACTGAAATGGAAGAGAGCTCAGTTTCTGCAGTTACAAATGCAGAATTGAAGCGATGTAAAGGGCTGCTCAGGCATGAGTTCTCCATCTCTGTCTGTCTTGCTGTATTTCCAAAGGGTTTAGTTTCACCAAGACAGATTTTCTAGGAGCACACAACCTTTCAGAGATGGACTTGACACAGAAAGCAAACCAGTGGTTGCTGTCTTAATAAATAAACCCATTGCCAGATCTCTGGTTATGCAATAGAATTGCATTCCCTTACACTACCTTTGGGTTTATGGAGGATCATCAGTTGGATTCAGCTCCAGTGGCTCAGCTACCTCTGTAGCATGCCTTCTGACAGCTGTGCGTTTTTACTGAGAGTTTCTGGAAATGTGAGCCTTGATGCTTACAGCTGGAAAGGCTGAAGGGGCAGATGTGGTGTGAGCTTCAAGGAATCAGTGAATTCGTCACGCCTTTCTCTTTGCAGAGCACAGAGCTGTGATGGAGGTGGCTTTTGTCTATGGAACTGTCCACCAGTTTGTTCTGACAACTGAACCAACACTGTTGAAAGATGCTGGGTATGTCCAAATGCTGCTTGCTCTTCTCTTGG
The DNA here is from genome assembly GCA_013396635.1 of Penelope pileata. Classification (NCBI taxonomy): domain Eukaryota; kingdom Metazoa; phylum Chordata; class Aves; order Galliformes; family Cracidae; genus Penelope; species Penelope pileata. Next base: position 722,192 of record WBMW01003926.1, on the reverse strand, counting down.
TTTCTCAGATTCCCAGGTCAAATCTAGTGCTGGCATCCTTGCTGGCTTGTGTGGGAGAAAAATCACTTTCATTAGCAGTGAACCTCTTAGCCTGAGTTTAAAGCATCCAAACGTTGCCAGGCCTGTTGCACATTAGGCTCACTGCCGGCCTCGTGCTGAGCTAGAGAGCAGAACAGATGATTTCCAGTGAAAGAGCAGCTTGGGGTCCTCCGGAGTATTTAGGAATCTTCTTTCCAACCAGCTGGCAGCGTTGACCATGCTCAATCCCCTTGAATGTCAACGAGATCAATGCCTGCGTATGCATTTTGCATCTTGAGGTGAAAGAGCCTGCCTGGGGTGGTATTGGGTTAACAACAAAAGATGGACAGTCAGGTCTGTTTTGCTTTTTCCAACACCAGCTGCTGCCTGTGTACCTGGATTTGGACTAATCAAGCCCTCTGTGACTGCTCATTGGATGGGATTTTATAGGAGAAGAGCCCACTGTCCCCCTTCCCTAGCTGACTGGTCAAATCTCTGCCATGGATTCCTTGGAAATTTAAAAAAACAAATCTGGTACAATGGGTGAAGTCACACCGGAGTCACTGCAGGACAGATGTGCCTTTCCTGCTGAAACCCTCTTCTTCCCCTCCCCATGCAGTTTGGATACCCCAGGAGATCTGGGCTGGTAGCTTTCCATAGGGGCTGATACAGCTGATGTTATAATCTTAAAACACACTCAGCCCAAATTCTGCCTTTGGCTTTGTTGAACAAGTCTGGCCAGCTGAGAAGGGAAGAACTGCTGTTGTGAGCCTGAGCAAAGCCCACCCAGCTCTCTTCCCTCTTGCAGTGGCCACAGATACTTACCAAGGAGTACGAGGAAAGGAACATGTTTTGCATGCAGCATTGCATCTTCTGGCAGTCAGATGTTTCAGGACTCTTAGAGATAAAAGCTGAGCTGTATCATGATGTTAACAGCCATCAGAATTTTTTTAAAACACAGTTTTACTTTTGATCTCCACACCTTCCAGCAGCAGTGAGTTCAGCAGTTTAACTTCATGAGGCAGTGCTCCCTGGAGTGCTGTCATTGAGACTTCCCAGCTGATGGCTTCACTGGGCATGGCCAGCTGAGTCCATCCCCTCCTATAACAGGAGGAGCTGGATTAGAAGGGCAGATCCTTTCATCCTGTTGGAGCAGGTCTAGAGGAGGGCCATGAAGATGCTCAGAGGGCTGCAACAACAGGCTGAGCGATGGCAAGGGATTGGAACTGGATGGACTTCAGGGTCCCTTCCGACCCAAACCATCCTTTGATTCTGTGATTCTAATGTGACTTGCTGCTGGTGTGATATAATGCAGCCAGGAAGCTGGGAGGGAGAGAGGAAGGTGGGAATGTTAGATAGGATGCTGCACCTTCAGATAGTGTGTTATATGTTCAGCAAGGCATTTGTACAGTGATGTGATTGCTTTCACATCCCATCCTTGCAGGATCCTGATCAGGGATGGTGTTTTGTGGCTGCCACTAGATGGCATGGTTGTCATTTGGACAGAATATGGCTTCATCCTTTGTAAAGCAGCAAAACAGTCAGGCTTTGGGTTCTTAGTGCAACACCCAGCTCTTCCATAGAGAGATCTTAAAGCCCTTGATGAAAAAAAGGTGATTCCTATTATAGAGATAGTGGAATGGATACATGGAAAAGGAATGTGACCTTCCAAAGTTGACCCTCACACTAACAGCAGTGCAGGTATTGGAACCTGAAACCACAAGGCATGGAGCCATGCAGGGAACTTGATTTCACTGACTGCTTTGGCATAGCCAAAACCAATGCTGTTAGAAGGTGAAATATTCCTTGTGCAGTGTGTAAGACATCATCAGTGAGGTGAAAGACAGGAGCAAACTTGTATTCCAGCTGTCCTCGACCTGCCAAGGGCCCACTGAAAAAAGTTTATTCTGCGTCCTTTTGCAGCTGAGCCAGTTGTTCTGTGATTGAGGTCATTTATTCTCAGTGAGCCTGGGTCTTTGTTAGATAGTGAACATAATTCTGAAAGGTGCCTGGACACAGCTGTACCTGCTAGTAGCAGGGCTCCTGGAGTCCCCTGAGCCAGTCACACCCTGAACTGGAGCAGCATCTGCCCTGGAAAACATGGCAGCAAAAGCTCTCCTTCTGTCAGGGTGTTTTAGAACCCTGTGGTGGATCACCAGCTCAGTGTGCTTTTTGTTTTCTCTCTCACAGCAGCAATGAGCCCGATGTATCATCTGCCCGACTGCTGTTCTGCCACTGCCAGCAGGCCACAGACCTGGCACAGCCCTGCAGGAGGACGCCCTTGGAGCAGGAGCTGACGGTGCTGAACATCCACAGACACCTCAAACTGATGGCAGCTCCTCTGGTGGTATGACAGGGAAAGAGAAATGGCACACCGTGCTTGGGCTGTGCAGCACGAGGGCAGCTGGGGTGGATGTGAGGGTGAGGGAGGTGTGAGCACAGGACAAGGCAGAGCACCAGTATCAGTCCCTTCTCCATGAAGTTAACAGCAAAGCTCCCATGTTAGGTTCAAGCAAAACAGACCTGAGACTGGATCTGAGCAACTCTTCATTGCACTGCTGAGCTTGTGTGGGGCTCCTTTTCAGGGAGCCCCAGGGCCAACGTGTGCTCCTCTGGTGGTGTGTAAGCACCATGAGTGGAAATGTGCTTTGTTCAAAACGGGGTGGAGGTGCACCTTTGACTTTGCTGGGACTTCTGGGTTCCCCACAAGAGGCTCAGCACTGGAGGAGACAGACAGCAGTGTCTGTCATGGGACAGTGAACTTCAGCAGGCCTCCAGTTCCTGCTGGTGACAGCTCTGCCCAGCAGAAAGAATGAGTTGATGAGCTGGGAAGTGCCTCCTTCAGCCAGCCTCCTGGATGGGGCCCATGGAGGAAAGGCACTTCATTAAGCAGCTCTGTGCTGTAACGAGGCAGCATGTCAAAGACAGAAAGGGAAAGGATGCCAGCTCTTAGATTTGACAGTCAGAGTTTTCAAACTGCCTCCAGGAATGGCTGCCAGACAAATAGAAATTAATGGAAACTTAACATCAAGAGTTGCTAGGTGACAAAGAACGTGCATGCTAATGCCCAGATTTATAACAGGAAGGGTCATGAAAGGTTGGAACAATTTAACCAGGGTTCTGTGGGTTCTACTTCAATGGATGTTTTAGAATCAGAACTGGAGGCTTTTTCTTGAGGGTATCCTTATTGCTGTGGCTGGGGAGAACTTGGTGGCTTGGGCTGTGCAGATCAGCCTGCCAGGTTATTTGTTGGCCTTAGAAACTGCAGGCTGTGAACCCTCTCCTAGGTTCCAAATTTCAGTGGGGAAGTTGTTACAAGCTCTCAATCTCAATTTCCAGCAACTTTTAAAGCGATGGCAGTCTGGTGATTGGTTTTCCTCAGAAAATGAGGCTTCTGTGCCTTCCTTTCCAATTACTTTTGAGCCTGTTGACCAATTTCAACAATAAATTCAAAGAAGTTCCATCAAAATAGACATCTGGATGGAAAAGAGCTGAAGTATGTTCAAAAGTGTGGAGATGTGCTGCAGTATAACCGTGTATCTTTTCCAGACTGAAGTTGCTGAGGATCCAGAGAAGGTTTCCACTGTTCACTTACAGCTTGGACTGCCACTTGTGTTCATCCTCAGCCAGAAAGAGACCTACGATGCAGACAGGAGAACAGCAGAATTTTTGGCCTGGCAGCTCTTGGGAAAAGCAGGAGTTGCTATTTTGTCCAGGTATTTGCTTTCCAGTGTTTGGAGGATTCTCCTTTTTTGTGTGTGTGTGTGTGCTGTTCCTGAGCTGGTTTACCCCACAGCAAGGACAATGGGATCAGAACAGTGGGCTTACTCAGATTTGTATGAGAAGCAGTAAAACTAAGTTACATCCTGTGAGAGGATGTCATGTTTGAGGACTTTTCCAGAATCAGGTAAGTTTGGTTTCAGGCTGTCTAAAAGTGTAGAAACATTCGAGTCTCTTGCTGATACAGGAGTAGAAAAACAGACTAAGAGAAATTTCGGAAAGGAAACTTGGAAAGCACAGACAAAAATCTTGTTTTACCTCTGTTTCTCCAGCTCAGAAGTGCATACACCAGACCCTGTCTTGTGCACTCCTCACATCCCATCTTGGCCATAACCAGGCCTGCCCATAAGCAGGGCTCGGAGCCTCCACATGCTTCTTGTGTTTGCACATGTTCCCGTGGTGTCTGGAGACGTGCAGCTGCATGCACACCTGCTGTGTGCCTGGGCTGTAGCAGAGCTCTGCCTGGAGAGGGTCAGCCTACATGAGAAACCTGCAGCACGTGGCAAGTCAGCAGCTCCCATTCCTATATTTTAGGAATTTAGCCCCCTCCTATATTTTAGGTGTTGGAGGGGAACACTGCAGCTGTGGGTTGGGACCTAAAGGTGGCATGTTTGTTCTGTGCCCATGCTGCTGGCAGCAGTGCAAGCAGAGGGAGAAAGAGGAAGGATGGGAAGGATGGGTGTGGGCTGTCTTCTGGCTTTCTGCCATTGTGGTATTTCGTTGCACAGAGGCATTTCTTGGCTGCGTTTACATGTGAGCTCAAGTCTGCCATCAGAACAGCTGCACTGGGATGTGGCTACCAGTGTGTGAGCAAAGGCATGAATCACAGAAAGGGAGTTCAGAGCCCTTGTGAAATAGGCACGTTAAGCAGCACACGTGGTGGCAGTCCCACCGGGTCACTTGGTCACTTGGCTTAGTTCAGGTGGACTGAGTTCCCACACGGACCCTGGGGCCCCGGGGCACAGCTCTGTGAGGATGTGGTGCTGCTGAGAGAGCTGTGTTTGCCAGGCAGGCAGGCTGAGCAGAGCAGGGACCTTGCATGCCATCACACCATCTAACGTTCACTTTCTGTTTCGGAAGGGACCTTGTAGATTTGAACGTTCTGCTGCGGTCAAACGTCGCTCTCAAGACACCAGATGAGGTTTGGTGCTGGATTTCTTTTTTGTACAACTCTTCTTTCCCTATCTGGACGTGCTGCTCTTGAGAGGGTGTTAAGGTGTTGCTCCCCTCTGTTGTTATCTGACAGCCTTCCCAGAAGCTCAAGGGGATGTGTCTTTCCATAGGGGAGGAGTCTTTCCATAGCTGCATGCACGTATTTGGAACGGCCTGAGCTTGATGCTGCAGGGCTGTTGTGCCTACTTGCAGGAGATAAACAGAAGTGTTTATTTTGGGGTCTAATCAGAGGGTGATCCCTATTGCACGTTAAGGCGATGCAAGGTTGTCAACTGCCTAAAGTAGTTGTGCAAGTGTAAATTCCTCTAAGATTTGGACTTCTAAAGGCCCTTGGCCCCTTAGGAAAGGAGTTCAAAAGGTGGAAGAGGAAATGAGTGTGAAACTAAGAGCCAGGAAAGCAAACAACCAAAGGTCTGTGCTGAACTGATGTAACCAAATGCCTCTGGCAGTGATTTGAGAAAAGGGCAGGGCCTAAATTAAATGAGGTTGATCAAGATGAGCTAAACTCTGGAGGGACCTGACCCAGCTTGTGAGGCAACAGATGCCAGGGAACACAAGTTGCCCCAGATTACTTGAACTGTCACACTTGTGATTGCAAAGGTACAGGATCAGACCTGAATCTGAGCGTCCCCTGAGGGCTTCCCCTGACCTGGTGAGAGATGTGCGTGGTGTATTTCTCCTCTTAGAGCCAACGGGAGGTGCCAGCAGTTTGTCATTTCTCTCAGTTCATTATAAAATTCATTTTCTCTGAAGTGCCTCTTGCTGAGACAGTGCCAGAACTGGTTTTAAGCTGACAAAGTCTCATTTCTGAGAAATACATTTTGCTCTTTTCTTTCCACGGGTTGGCAGTGCATTACCCTTGGGAGCATTCTTCTTTGTTGAGCTACATGAGATAAAAGATCTTCTGTGCATTTTCCCAGTCTGTGATGGGCTGCTCTGACCCAACCTGACCCTTCCAGGCTAGGGGCAGGCAGCAGAGTGCACCCTGTCCTTGTACCTCAGCTCTCTCATGCACTGTTTGGCCTCTGGGCTTTTTCTCTTGGTAGGTCAGTGTTAGGGTGTTGGGAGGCAGAGCAGGTGTTCACTTTCACCACTCCAGCTACAGACACAAAGTCCTACATAGCCACAATTACTTCCTGAAAAGGAAACCTCAGTCTGGAATGAAATAAGCTCATGTGCAGGTGAAACTGGGCCAAAGAAGCACATCCTCTCTTTGGCAGCTTTAGGAATCTGTTGACATACCCCAGAACTAAGAAGCTAGGTGGTGAGAGGGAACTCTAAACTCCCTCCCCATCAGCAGTCCCCGTCTGCCTTGAGTTTCATTTGCAGACAATAGACACAGGGTGATGTTTTGTTCCTGTTTTTGTTAGGGAGTGCCAATCAAATACCTGCTCTTGGAAGACACTGATGAAGTTATAACTCTGGTGGAAGATAAGAGCAAGGTTAAACAAGTCCAGGAAGATGAGAGTGAGGATGAGGAAGACGAGGATGAAAAAGAGAACGGCAATCAAGGTGTGTAACTAGACAGCGAAAAGCTGATTGTCCTCAGATAGGACATGCAATCAGCATCTCCTAGAGACATGCAGACATGTGTTGAGCATTAGAGAATACTCTTGCAAATCTGAGGCAAGCTATCCCTTTGAAGGGAGGTTGCAAAGAGGACAGAGCCAGGCTGTCTTCAGTGGTGCCCAGTGTCAGGACAAGAGATGATGGGCACAAACTGGAACACGAGGGGATCTATCTAAACATCAAGAAACACTTTTTTACTGTGTAAATGACAGAGCACTGGCATAGGCTGCCCAGAGAGGCTATGGAGTCTCCTTGAAAATCTTCAAAAGCTGCCTGGACGTGGGGCTGGCAGCCTGCTCTGGGTGTCCCTGCTTGAGTAGAGGTGCCTGGTTCCTGGTTCCTGCCAGCCTCACCTCATCTGTCTTTCTGTGACTGTGATTATCACAATCACGCAATGGTTCTACAAAGCAGCTCTTTCATTCTCTGCAGATCACTGGAGTTTCGTGACAGACAGGCATAATTTTTAGGGCAAACACCATGGAAAAAATCAGCAGCTGTTAGAGGAACAAATTGCAGGGATGCTGCATGAGGGAGGAGCTACTGCTGTTTGCATGGTACCAGCTTCAGGGAGCAAGGTGCACCCATCACTGTTTCCTCTTCAGACATCAGAAGAAAAGCCTCAGAGTTATCAGTCCCTTCGGAAAAGTTTAAGACATGTTTTTGTTAAGATCTGTTCCAGACTTGCTTTCCCCAGGGAGATATCACTGTTTCTTGAAAACATTTGCTTTCCATACAAAATTGTTTTTGTTTTGCAGAAAAAGTGACACACGATTATAGAGGAGCAAATACCCAGCATGCTTAAAGAATCATGTTCAAATCTGAGGGTACAGCTGGGCGATGGTGTGAGGTGGCATTAAGAGTATTTTAATGAGTTTGTATGTGGGTCAGTGAGAGTGCCTCTGTGCCTTCCATTTCCCCAGGAAGGTGGTTGCTTAACCTCTAACTGACAGTCACCACGTGTTTGCTGGGAGGTGGTGGCTTGCTAAAGTGTTTTAAAGGGGTTGCAGGCAGAGGGCTGCATCTGGTTGCAACAACTGTTGCCCTGACTGTTCATACTTTCCTCCCTGCAGACATTCAGGATGATCAGGTGGTGGAAGCTGTTTCCAGAGACAAGAAGCGAGAGCTGCCCCTGGAGCAGATCCTTGCCCTGACCGAGGAGACCTTTCCCTCTGCCATGTCAGGAGCTGCCCGGACGGTGGTGCTGTTTTATGCCAGCTGTGAGTATGAGGCACGGGCTGACGGCCCCTTCACTAAGCTTTCATGCTCACTACCCTTCCCACAGCGTGGTGATCCTGTAGACAAGTGTAAATGATAAATATGTGCTGCATCCTGTCCCGGGGGCCCTCACCCAGTGTTAGCGGTCAGATTAAATCAGTTCCTTTCCTTGGCTGGTACACTGTGAAGACAATATCTCTCAGTGTAAAGTAAGTCAGTGTTTATAGGTTTTCCACCTTCCTTTTACAGGGACCAAATGTAGGGCAAGAAGGAAAATGGGCTTTCCTTCTTGTCCCACATTTGGTGGGATATAGCCTAGGAATCTAGGCTATAGATTCCCATAGCCTAGGGAATCTAGCTGCTTTCTGCTCAGAAACATAGAGTCCAGCTTTCTTTATTTCTTTCAAAGTCTTTCAGAGCTTCCAGCAGAAAGTCATAATGTAACATTGTCAAAGAGCACAGGGGGGTTGATCTATCACCTGCACAGAACTCAGGGCTGTGTCTCTTCTGTCCTTCAGGGGAGGCAGTGTCCCTGGCAGTGCTGCAGTCTTACACAGAGGTGGCTGATCACCTGCAAGGTAAGGAGCCACAGGTCTGAGTGCTTGTACAGCTGGTCTGCATTTGCCCCGACAGTACAGAGCAGAAGACTGGGAGGGTGTTGGTGGTATCTTCCTCACCCACAATACACTAATTTTAGTTCCCAACCTCTTAAGGAAGGCATTCCCACATTAAGTTGCTTAGGAAGATCATTTGTTTCTTTAGCAATCTTTGCAGTCCCTTTGTGCTCCTGTGCAGTCATGGGACTGGCTGTGCAACCTTGTGCAGTCACCTGATGCGGGTGGTGTGGGCTGGTACACACCAGCTGCCCCAACAGCCCTTCAGCTGAGACTGTGGTGTTGACAGGCACAGTGATTTTGTCACCAGGAGCAATGAGTGACACAGCCTGCATCACAGAAACAGGATCCTGGTTCCCCTCGGTGCTAGGTCCAGTACAGAGCAAGAAGATGCTCTGCAGGCTGCACAGCGTAAGGCTTGAGAGCCAGATCAGTGTACATCAGATCTGCTTTTGGAAGTCCCCACATGGGCATTTCATCTGTAGCAGAGTGGTAATTGGCCCAGGCTGTGGTGGAAGGCGTAACAGACAGGTGTGGGCAGGCCCAGGTCCGTGCGGCAGGATGGTTTCAGAGAAAGAATTTAAAATGATGATGCCTTCAGGGCCTGTAGACTGGGTTAATTACATGGGAAGTCTCACAGGCAGCCACAGAACTTCATAAATAATACATGGCAGTGAAGAATCAGTAACATTTGGAGACAACACACGTCAGGTAATCCACTAGTAAAGACAGGAGGGAGTGGTCTTTCAAGAGTGTCTGTGATATTTCCTGAGCACCTTTTCAGTTTCATTCAGGGCTTCAGTCCTATCCCCCTCTAGAGTCAGTGGGAAGAGGTGGGTTCTTCTGCACTGCTCTCAGGCTTGTAGGGGCTCAGTCTCTTCTAGAGATGTCTGTTCCTCCCTCTGACTACAGAGGGATAAGCAGGTGATTTAATCCCCTCCATTTCAGCACAGTGGGGAAGTTGAGTAGATCTCAGTCTGAGTTGTTCTGGCAGCCCTGGAGGTAGCTGGTGCATTCTCTGTTTTTTTCTTCTTCATCAAGGCTGGACACCTTGTCCTGAAAACTTCAGGCAGGATTCAGGCTGAGCTCTCAACAGAGAAAAAATGTATATAGAGTGTACAAAGAACCCAGACAGTTTTCTGGGAAGCATTTGCTTGCAAAATACCCTCCTGGGAACAGTGAGGACAGTGCTGTGGGTTGGATGAAAGCAGTTCTGCATTAATAATTTTCAGGAAAAGAATGTCACCAGCAGCTTTGAGCTGAAATGACATCACAGGAATAGACAGGAACGCTCAGGGAGGGTTGTCGTTGTCGGGGAGGTGATGGTTATTGATGATTTGGGGTTTATTTCGACTTCCCAGCTGTCAGACCAGCTCGAGTAGCAAACTGGGAGAGGCAGCGGATGAAACCCTGCCTCTTCCTGAGTCAGTGGTCAAACCGTGGCTGACTGTGTGAGGCAAAGCATTCACCATCTGTTTCTTTAATCATTTGATAACGATCTCAGTACGTGGACGCAGCCATAGGCAGATGCTCAACAGAGATTATGAGCTGATTGAGGTCAGGGCCTCTCCTCTGTGATCAGTGAGGTCCGACTGAAGGCTCCCAGGCCAGATGTGACCTGTGGAATGACTCCGGTCTGTTTTCCCTGCTCTGACCTTGGAGAGGATGGAGAATGGCTGCTTTTGTGGAACTGGAATGAGTTTCTTGCAAGATGCAAATTTCTCTCTGCTGCTGGGGGAGACTTAGTTACGGACAGAAGACCTGAAAGGATGGGGATTCCCAGGCTCTCTTTTATGGCCAAGATGAGGGTCTGTCAGGCCTGGTAATTAGGGTGGGCTGGGGTCAAGAGGTTAAAAAAGCCAAAAGTTACAGCAGATCAGACTGAGAGCAGGAGCCACATCAATTGTGAGTGTTCCAGGCCAGGGGGCATGGCCTAAAGTCAGCTTCCAAGTGGAAATCTGAGTCTGTGAACTCCTAAGTAGGAGGCAGTGTCAGGGTATCCAGAGCTGGATTTGGGATTGGGAAAAGAGTAAGGCAGGGGTGGGCGAGGATACACCAGTGCAAGGGGCAGAAGTCTGGGTCAGGAAGAAGAGCTTGAGCTGTGCAGGACTGAGAATTAAACATGGGTCATGGCTCTGGGGCAATTGCTCAGCTCCCCCAAAAGTACAGGTATTCCTGTGTCTGCTCTGTGGGGTGGAGCTTACTTCCTAAGGGCTCAGAAGCCAAGATCAGCTGTCTGAGGCATGAGTCACCTGCATGAGAAGCACGTTTTGAGATGCAGGACAAGGTCCCACTTTTGATGCCAATTTTCCATGGAAAATGGCACTTAGAATAGGCCATGTGAAATGAAGTGTAAGGGAGTAGAGGAGGCTGGAGACTGGGATGACCCCATGAATCATCCAGTAACAGAGGAGCAGCAGATGATCCCCAAATGAAGTTTACAGCCCACCAAGTGTTTTCTCTTTGTTAAGAGATTTGATCTAACAAGAGGTCAAGAGAAACATCTTTGTCTTGCTGAAAAGAGCACGTTTTCTGCTCTTGCAGTGAGAGCATGCCATTCTCTCTGCCACTGGGGCTAACTAAGGCAGCTCTTGTTTTCTTATGTAAAACATAAATTTATGGAAGCAGCACCCATGCAACGGAAGGATGTGAAGGTGAGACAGTGTCATTGTATTTCTCAGGTGTGTGATTGTCCTTTTTGGCAAAGGTGGGAGGAAACCAGTACAAAAGAAGAGCAATATGCTGAAAAACGGAGCTGAAAAACAATTCCAGTTCTCTCTTCTGGTGCTTGTGGAGTCTGCTTGACTTTCAAAGGCAGGGGTTTGAAGTTGTAGTTCAAAGGTATGAAAATCACCTGTGTGATTCAGTGCACAGAAGAGAATTGTACAATATTGCAAGTTGGAAGGGACCCACAAAGATCACTGAGTCCAGCCGCTGGTTCTACAGAGCACCACCCAAACCCAAACCCAATGTCTGAGAGCATTGTCCCAGCGCTCCCTGAGCTCCAGGAGTGTGGGGCCATGCCCACCCCTCTGGGCAGAGCCTTTTCCTATCCCCCACCTGACCCTCCCCTGACAGCTCCATGCCATTTGCTGTCACCAGAGAGAAGAGATCAGATTGCCAAATCCCTTTTGAATAAGTCCTAACTCTGCTTCTGTACCCAAAGCTGTGGTGTGGCCCGAGAGGGACCCTGGGTCTGCCAGCACACCAAGTGCCACGTTCTGTCACCACACATATTACATCTGTAGGACATCAGCAGCTGGTGGTCTGTGAGATTCCCTCAGGTGCTGTCCTGCAGTGTGCTCTCCAGGTAATTTTTTACCATTCTACACTGGACTCTTCCTCCTTTAAGAGGAGGAGAAATACAACTATATTCCTATGACTTAACTCTCTTTCATCTTGTAGACTTTGGACCAGCTCTCAAAGTGAGCTGTTGGGAATGCCAGTCCTGCTCTCCAAAGGATTAGCTGCATAAGGGATTCTTGATTTTAGCATATCCTGCACTATTCCCTGCAGCCTTCAATGATTCCTCTTGTCTTGCTTTTAGAAGACCCCTAGGACAGAGGTTCTCTCTGTCGCCTGTTTTAGTAGCACCTAAAATCACAGCACAGGAGTATCCTCTGTTTCTCTTTCAACTTTCTTCCCATCCAGCAGCTCAGCAGTGACCACAGGGCTGAACAGTCTCCTGCTGAATTTCTCAGCTCCTGAGGCTGCTGTGCCTTCAGCAGTGGATAACACGGTGCAGCTTGGGATGGTGGGGTGATCCTCCTCTGCACAGTGTTCTCAGGCCAGCTGGGGCTTCCCTGGGGATCTTGGTCACTTTTGGTACATAATCCCCCAAGGTGGTATCCAAATACCTAAAACCACATTTTTTGGACCTTACAGCAGCCTTGCAGTTTTAACAAGACATCAAAGCTCTGTTTCCATGCCATTTTTTATTCTGAATTGGGCAAGACATAAAATTATATGGTAACAGATGATGGGAACCAGCCACACCGGCTCAGAGGTGTGAAATAAATCCAGGGCAGGCTTTTAATTGGAGATGTTATTTCACAGCCTGGGGAATGACACAAACCATTTCTCCTCTCTTGGCGTGTTTTGACAACTCTGGGCTGTCTGAGTGGAATTGCAGACCCTTAGCTCGGTGCTGCTGCTTGCTTCTTCTCTACATACCTTTGACACAAGGCAGAACAGCAGTGAGCAACTTGTGTGAACGAGCTGCAAAGCAGAACCTGAAATGAGGGCTGTGTAAAGTGGTCCAGTGGGATGTCAAGGACATAGCAGGGTTGTGGGGTGGGAAAACGTGTGAAGGTCACCGTGTCTTTGGGGTGCCTTGCCAATCCCTGATGGAGAAATCTCTGACCTGTGGTTAAAACCCTTCAGTAGCTCTTCTGCCAAAGGCTCACTCATGCTTAGTTCTTATTTTAATGCTTGGTGAAACCTTCCTGCCTGGGGATGAATTGCTGCTTGTCCTTTCCCAGCTGGCAGTGGAGGGAGATCTCACTGTCACCTCTGGAGCAGACTGTACGTATCATTAGATTTTATTGTTTCCCTCTTCCAGGCAATTTCTGATTGAAAGAAACGCTGCTTTTCCTCAGGAGGTGTCTTCTAAACTTCTCTCTTGCCCAGATTTTCTCCCATCTGCTCACACCTTTCAAAAAATGTGTTTTCCAGCCTGCATGAAGGCTTGATGGGCTCCACGAAGGCCTCACCAGGACAAAATAAAAGAGCCTCCTTTTCCTCCCGTGTCTTGCAGATACTGTTGAGAGTTCATCCCCGAGTGAGCTTTGCCCTGAGCTGCAGCACTGATTGTGGATGTGCATCCTGTTCCTCATTACAGAATGTTGCTTTTGGTTCCAGTCTGCCCTTCAGGTCTCTTTCTGCCCCTCTGAGCGTGGGATCGTCTGCAGATGGGATGGATGTGTTTTATTCTGTCATCCAGGCCTTTAATGAAGATAGTCATCAGAGTCAAACCCAGGACAGACAGAGGGGAAAGCTTGCTTGCTTTGATCTGCTCTACTCTTGAGAAATCCTCATCATCTGCCCTTGCCCTGGTTTCTGAAGGACAGAACACCTTGGGATAATCTGCCTCCACGCATGTACTTGTCTCAACGTTTCACCCCATCCTCCCCACGTAACTGTTGAGTCTTGTTCAAACGAATTGAGCAGAAGCCTGAAGATCCCTGAGATACCGAATTCTTGCAGCGGGCATGGACGATGCGTGGCCTGAGGACAGCACACAGCCCTGCTGGTCAGGCCTGCCTGTAGGGAAGAGGCAGGCTGGGGGAGGTGGGCGGCCAGGAGGCAGTGGCAGGTGAGGCCAGAGACCTGCTGGCCAGTTAGCACATGCTTAGCAGTGGACCAGCAGCAGCATGTGCTGCTTTCTGTAATTCCTGAGTGCTCTTCCTTTCCCACTTCTTTGTGAGACCCCTTATTAAGGCCCTAAAGTCCCTCCTAGTGGCTTGGAGATGAGCAACCTGCATAGGTACAATAGGGTGAAAGCCATCAGGCTGAATCACAGTTTGTTTGTGTGGCCTTTAACTGCTCCTTGTGTATTTAGCTCTACGTTTGGGGTAGAACAGATACTTTTTAATGCTGGACACCTTATTAAGATAAAAAAAACCTTGAATGATAGAATGACAGAATGGCTTAGGTTGGAAAGGACCTGTGGATGTCATCAGGAAGAAGTGCTTCTTGATGGTCAGGGAGAACCTCCTGTGCTCCAGATTGTGCCCATTGCCTCTCGTCCTGGCACTGGGCACCACTGCACAGAGCCTGGCTCTGTACTGAGAAACCCAGAATTGGACCCAGCGCTCCAGATGCAGCCTCACTGAGCAGAGGGAAGTACGACCTCCCTCAGCCTGCGTTGCCTGACACAGCCCAGAATACCATTAACCTTCTTAGCAGCAGCAGCACAGTGCTGCTCACGTGCAACTTGTCCACCAGGACCTCCAGGTCCTCTTCTGCAGAGCTGGTGGCCCCCAGCGTGTGCTGCTGCCTGGGGTTGTTCCTCCCCAGGTGCATCAGCCTCCTCCATGCCAAGCTTTATTTTCCCTCTTCCTCCTGAAGCAAGGGCCTGCATGGTTTCTTTGTCTTGGCCTCATTCATAAAGTATTTCCAGCACCTTTCTTTACTGCCTGATGTACTCCTGGGTGTTTGCCTCAGGGTTTCATTGCAGCCAGATGTGAATGTGTCTGGGAATTTCCTTCTGAGAAGTGAAACCTTCCACTTCCCTGAGTTTGTTCTCTCCATGGTCTATTTTTTAAATCCATCCACACCTGCTGGAATATTTAATACATTAGCAGGCTGGAAATAGTTGCTATTATATTCAAAGCCGTAAGGCATACACATGAATATTTTCAAGAGGGAGATAGCCTGGACCCAAAGGGATTGTTTATTTTGAGACTGAATTTTGACATCCTGCCCACACAAGGCAGCATTTCACTCCAGGAATGATCTAGCAGCTTTTCAGTGGTCGCCCACCTGGACTTGCTCCATGGGCATGCAGCGTGTTAGGATCCAGCTCTGTAGGATGCACACCAAAGCAAGCAGGAAAATAGGAGTTCTAGCAGCATTAATACAAATATATGGAATTATATCCAGAAAAAGCTCACACAGCTTCCTTTTTCAAGCATTTCACTCTCTCTTTCTTTTTTTCCTTTTGCATACTATTTATATGAATTTATTTTCCATTCTAGGAACTCAAGGGGTTTTGCTCTCTCGGGTAAACTGCTGGGACTGGCCTGGAGTTTGCACAATGGAGAATGTCACTCAGTTTCCTACCATAAAGATTTACAAGAAGGGAGAGCAACCAATAATGTACAATGGCATGTTGGGAACTGAAGAACTGACCAACTTCATCATGTTGTAAGTGTCTGTTAATGATCCCCACACGGGGCGATTGGCACATCTGCTAGATGATGTTCTGGATGCTTCATGCCTGGGTGATGAAATTCCTTTTTGGAAAAATAATGTCAGATGTGCTTGTAGACCTGATTTGGAAATTAGTTTAATAACTTTCTGTGCTTTTCTTTGTCAAAGACATCTATTCTTGGACAATACATTCGTCTGTTGTCACTGTCCCTTTTTTTCTCTCTCTGGAATTCCTTCCCTGTTATTTTTAATGTGGGTCCCAGACCAGGAAGGCCCTTTGGATGTGGTCCTAAGGTCATGATATTGGTGGCAAAGCCCTCTTTTGTTTTATTGGAAGCAGAGCCAACCCCTTAGCCTAAACCAAGGGATCTCTACGGTTTAGCCTGAGGAGTGCCAGACTGTTCTGTGTGCAGAAAGGATCTCAGAGCAGCCAGATTGGTTTAGGACTATTCCCTTCACCATAACCAACGCCTTTTGGTGACTGGATGTTACCCTTCCTTCCCAGAGGCAACTGATTTTGTCTCTAGTGAGATGTAATGGCTGTCACCTTGGGTTAGGGTGTAGCTGTTATGAGGATTTTGTCTCTTCATCCCATTCTGCCTTTCCATAGGAGCCAAGTTCCCTGCCCTCTGAAGCTGGCAACGATTGATGAAGCAGAAAGGTATTTAAGAGGAGAGCTTCCACCTGAGCTGTCATCCTGTCACCACACTTCGGTTCTGGGAGTATTTAGCACAGCCATGAGCAAAGGTTAGTGTGGTATTTATGGGTTAAGCACTCAATTTAATTCCTGACCGGAGATGGGTGAATCCAGATGCTTGGAAGGCCCTCTGTGTTTCACTTTCTCCAAGTAACCAATCATGTTTGCTCACATCAAAGCCTGCCTGGCACCACCTTCCTGACTTTTTGCAAGAAGATTTCAGGTAGTTCCACATGTGGGACCCAAGGTCTTTATCCTGACTCAGAGGACATTCATCTTTCAGCAGCAACTGTGGATGTGTTCACTATATCCACTGTGGCAGCATCTGGCAACCCTGACAGGTACTGGAGACGTTGAGCTTGGACCAGTACAAAGCAACAATTCCCTGGATGTCCTGGCCCAGGGCTGCACAGCCATCTGTGCAAAGAAATTTTCACAGATGTCCAATCTGACTTTACCATGCAACAATTTGTGCCTGTTGTCTCTGCTGGATATCCTGCCTGTTACCATGAAGAGTTTGGCTCTGTCCTCTTTGTAAGTCCCCTTCAAAGTAGTTATAGGCTGCTCTGAAATCTCTCAGCTCTGGCTGAGCAAGCCCAGATCCATCAGTCTTGTGGTCCATGTACAACATGTCACAGCATACTCTTTCTTAAAGAAAGCCCTTTCAGTTATCTCACTGACTCCTCCTCTTGCAAATGTGGCAGTCCCAGTCCTTGCGACCAATACACAGTCTAAAAATTAAATACAAGAAAAAAGCCAATCAAAGCAGCCATAAAGTAAAATGCAAAGTTCTTACATCAAAAAGGAGTGACATGCTAGCAACTCTATGAAGCCCATCTTTGGACTTTGAAACAGGTGGGCACAGCCCCCACAGTGGTTGGCATCAACTATGAATGCTAAGCAAAGTTGCTGGAAGAAGTATTCTGAACTTGTTTGAATTTATCTCACATGGTCCTGGGCAACCTGATCCAGTACCAGATCTGGAGGTTGATGGCCCTGCCTGTGGCAGGGAGGTTGGAACCTGATGATGTGTGGGGTCCCTTCCAACCCAGGCCATTCTATGATTCTAGGATTCTACTCATGGTCAGCGTAGTCCTGGCCAGTGGTAGGAATGCAGAGTGGCTGAGACTTGGAGGGGCCATGGGCTTCCTCCCCTGTCTGCTACCAAGGGTGCTCTTGGTCAGCCAGATGCTGCACCAGTATCACTTGGTGCCTGCCACAGCTGTGGCACAGGATCCACTGGGTTTCCACAGTCTTTCTGAAAGACAAGAAGAATGGACCTGGGAGCTGTGGTGATTTTTCACAGGATAACCAAACATCTTAACAAGGGAGAAGGAAGGAAGTCAGTCTGGAAGGGGAACATCATGTCATGCTTCAGTCAGAGCCACATGCTTCCCAGAGCTGGGATCTTGCAACCCCACAGCCTCCTGTTTGTCACCTACCTCTAGGAATCACTGCCCTAACAAGGGAGGTGTTTTTATGATCTTGGTGAAGATCAAGATTTCAGACTTTTTTTCATTTTGAAGCTCCTGTAAACTTTGGTTAAATGCAATAAAGTTACTTCACTGCATGAGGAGGTTCAGAAGGAATCCAGTGTGCTCAGAGATAGAACAAAATAGAGTGTCTGGAAGCAACCAGCAAGCATTTGGGCTCTGTTCACCGAGCCAGACAACAGCTAACATGCCTTCCTTCTCCTAGAGGGCCTATATAGAAGTGTTAAATTTAGCAGAAAATCTTATTGATCTCAAAAAAAAAAACGAAAAACACATTTTTCCCTCGTGTTCATCAGCTGAGCTCCACCATCTCCCTTTGCTCCACATAGTCCACTCTCAGCAGTAGTGGTGCCTGCGTTAGCCCAGCTGACAGCATCACAGACAGCACGGGGACTGTGACCCAAGTTCTCTGCAGGGAACCCGTTGATCCAGATGGACTTGTGAGCTCAGACTGTTTCCTGTTCAGAAGAAGTTAATTTCCTTCTAGACCTTCAGTGTCTTTGGAAACAAGAGTCTTGGAGGTTTCCAGACAGCCATGTGGAGCCCACAGGATTGCTCTTCCCTTGGGGCACGCTCAGTCTGCAATCTGGAATGGCATCTGCAGTCTGGGTAGCTCAACCACAGATGCCAAGGGAGATGAAACGTGATGCTTTCACAGTGTGTAACCTGAGGGACAGCTGGGGGTCGTGCAGGATAATCCGAGGGAGCAGACGTTTGGAGCCAGCTGTTCTGGCACCAAACCCAGAGCAGGAGGCAGGGAAACCACATTGCTGTCCCTAGCAGCCTGCAGACTTCTCTGGAATTTCCAGTTGTTTTCTCATGGCAAAAAATCCTGCTCTTACCTGAGCCAGCGATGTGCTATGTCACTGTCATTTCTAGTTAACTGAAATAGAGCAACGAGCTGTCCAGTTAAATAAAGCCCTGGACTGTTTCCAGCACTTACTGTGAGAACTATATTAAGAAACTCTTCAGTGGGTCTGAGCTAAAAGAGGCTTGTCAGAAAAATCGTAATTAAAATGTATTACAAAGATACACAGTGCTCTGAGGGCAATGAATGAACATTTTCCTGGAAACTGGGAGAACTTACAGGAGTTTGTTTGCTACTCGGAATCATACTTGGAGTTAAAACAGTGTCCCAAAAAGGGGAACAAATCTCTGGTGACATTGTCAGGCTTGCCAGCATCACTGGAACCCAGGCAATAAACATTAGCTGGGTGTCCTCTGCACATTCCCCAGCACTTTGGAAACAGGTGGGCTGCTTCAGGTTTCTGCTGCACGTTTTGGTGTGTGGGGGGCTTTGTCTGTGCACACAGGCTGCTCTCTTAGACAGAAATTCATGGTGAGACTTTTGCTGGAGCAGGATAAAGAAAGGACCATCATGACCCACCTCCAGCATGGCAGCAGCAGAAGGATGTAAGACAAATCAGAAGGATTTCTTTCCTTGGCAGCATGGAACCTGCCTCCAGTAATCAGCAGTTTAGGGTCTTCCTTGGTCTAGAAATCTCACCTCTGCTTTGTATCTAATGGCTGCTGATGGCATACTTGGAATCTCTGCTTGGTATCTCGAGCATGTCTTGGCAGTGACTTCAGTCCTTAGAGGATTTGATGCACGGTTGTGAATTTCCTGTGTTCTGGTAACTGGTGCCCAAGCGTTCTGTTGGCTCCTGGGCATGGTGTGAGAAGAAATGGTGAATAATTGATTTCCATTCACTTTGTTTGAGACCCCGTGTTGTCTGAGCCATCCTTTGTCACTCAGCAGAAGCAGTCAGACCCAATTAACACCAGCCAAAGAAGGAAAGCAGCTGAGCTTCAAACTTCCACTCCATAAAAAACAAAACACATCCCCTGTAATCTACAGTCTTGTATAGTTTTCAGGAGAAATAACTCCTTTGGGAGCACTTTGTAGTGGAACTGTGTGTTTGGGGGTTTCTTGCACAGAACTAAGAGACCCTTGCTGTTGTTTGTGACCTTGGTCTGTCACAGACAGCCCCTGCAGCCACCAACAAGTTTGCAAAGTGTTTGTTGGTGAGCTCCCAGGGTGAAGCTCCCAGGGTTGTTGTCATCTCAGCACTGATAAAATCAAGTGGCCAAAGACCAAGTGAACCTGGAATCCCATGTCAGACCCGTGTTTCCTCATCATCACAAGGCTAACTGGCCAATCTGTGGCATGTGTGTTGTTTCTTGCAATGTCTCAACTCTCAGTGAGCCTTTAAGGATCTCAGCTTCCATTTGGAGAGGAAAATAGCGTGAAGGGAAGCTTGCAGTCCTTGTGTTTCCAGGGGATCACAACAAAAAATACATCCTTGAGTGTTGCTGGAAAGCCAGAGGCAAAGAACCAAGAAGAGACCAGTTTGGAGCCAGCTTCAGTTTATTGAGGTCTGAGTCACTGGTCCCAAGTGCCTGGGCTGCCCACTCTGGTGTGATGGTGTGCATTATGAGGAGCACTGAGCAGCATCTGAATGAGATTTTAACTTAGGAAGCAACATACATCATAGCTGGATCTGAACTGTAACTTCAACTCTTGGGAAAACCTAACTTCTCTGACATGTGTGTGATTTCTCACTCCCCTGAAGTCAAAAGAGCCTTTTTTGTTGTCTTCAATTGCCTGATGTAAAACAAGTGGGAGAGCAGAAACGTGCCCCATTTTCAGCCTACTTAGGCAGGAGAATTTCTTTCTCTCTCAGCTATAACTGCTGTGTTTTACAAGCTCACACACTATGCCTTGCATGTTCTCACAAAGTTTGTCGTGGATCTAGCTGCCTAAAATGGAGGGTGCTTTATAAGGGCATAAACCAGCTCTGGAGCCAGCTCCTTCTGGGGCTCTGCTCGCAGTCTCTCAGCACACATAGATTCAGCTGGGATGGATTAAAGGGAGGCCCAGCCCAGACCTTTTCTCCTCATCCTCTGAGCTCACTGTCTTTATAAGGTGAGATGCAGACCCTAGCAGGCACTGTGTGTGGGTTTGTGCTGGGACACTGCTCTCTGAGCTGTGACAGCAGGGGTAAAGCCCTCTCTTGCAGCTGCAAGAAGCAGAGGAGCACACTGTGCCCTCGAGGTAGGTAGCTGGCCCTCTTGGTGCCTGTAACAGATCCTCCTGTTTGGAGGAGCTGGAGAAGACCAGAAGACACTTGAGGCAGAGGTTGGTTTATCTTCTGGGCACTTAACACTACTCCAGTTCAGTCATCATCACTCATTTCCAAAAGGTCACTGTGATTTACAAGAGTTCTATTTCGCCTTTTAATTGGTCTCCTGTTCCCAACACTTCTGGTCTTTAAGTCCTTAAAGGCATTTCACTTTCCATCAGTTTCTCTGTCATGCAGATCCTGGAAACTGAGTGCTGATGGCTGAAGAGCCAACGCTGCTCTCCTAATAGGAACTCTTTCCTTCTGATCCTTTCTGCTGCTGCCAACCCCTCCCTCCTGTAGCCTGTGGCCATGAGATGCATCCATTTCTCATCAGCCACTCATCATGTTATTATTCCCAGCTGACAGTTTGCTGTGGGAGGGCGTTATATATATGCAGATGGGGGTGGTTTGATTTCCAGAAGGAAGCTGATACTTCTCCTTCCATTGTTTATTAATGCATCTTTGTCTCTTTTGCAGCTAGGGAAGCTTTCACAGAGGCAGGAAGCATCTTAAGTGGACATGTAACGACGGGGATGTATTTTGAAGATGATGCTTTGGCTCTGTAAGTTGTTTTTTAATCTGGTGGCATTCAAACTGACCTGCATTTGGTGAAAGCCACTGCCTAAAGCAAGTGTCACTGCCCACGCTGAGTGTTTATCAGTGGTCCAAGCAGCTACAAGTGGCTTAGTCCTGTAGCAAGACTGGCCAGGGCTCTGCCAAAGAGAGATGGAGCTGTGGCCGTGCTGCAGATCTACAGCCCTTCCACAGGCAACCTGTGTAACCCTGTTGCAATGGACTGCCAGCTCCCTTCCTGTTGTTAGGGTCACTCTGGGTATTTTCAGTCCTCCAAGCCCCTGTTAGGTTCCCCATAAAAACAGGACCAAACTCATATGGGGGAAAAACAGGCTGGAAAAGTGTTATCTCCCAGCTAGGACCAGTGAGGAAGGAAAGAGTTCTGCCCGTCTCTTTCCACTGAGCAGACATGAAGACCTGTTATTTTTCTGCCTATTTCTGCATTTCTTACAGCTTTTCTTTCCATCTTCCCTGCCCCAGTGCTGCAGAAGTGCATCCTGAGGTGGAGGGGAAGTGTAGAGGGGTTTCTGCAAAGCCAGAGGTGTGAATTTGAGTCTTGCTCATTTGCAAATAGCGGCCAAAAGAGTCTGTGTGCTGCTTGTGCCTGCTGGCAGCTTTATCCCAAGGAGTTCTTGGCTACCAGTGGAGTAGGAATTGTGTCAGGGTGCTGGAAAATGCAGCCCTAACTTTAAGTCGAATTGGAACCAATGGGATTTGAGCAAGTATCACTCTGCACATTTAATTTAACATTAATACTCACTCCACCAACAGGCAAAGTGCTTTGAATTAGACTGTGAGAGATGCTTCAGTGCTTAGAAATGCAGGTGGATCCAGAAGGGATGTTCAGCTTGTCCCAGCATCTCATTTCCACCAGGCATTAACCATCAATGGTGTTAAAAATCCCCCAAGGTCCTTGGCCTTCTTTCCACCTGTGGGCTTTAACAGCCATTAATGTAGCAGTGACTTATTTTCATTAGCTTCTCACAGATGTGCTGCATCTCTGGTGAGTTTGGTGAGATATGGCTGTGGGAAATGCAGATGTCAATGTGTTGGCAGTGTACTAAAAGCACTCAGCGTGGGCAGGCTGTGGAAGCAAGGCAGCCCCAGGCCTGTTCAGCCCTGGGGTAATGGCAGGGACAGAAGTCACAAGCAGCATCGGGGTGAAAAGCTGGAGCTGGAAGGCTTTTCTCCCTAATGATCTCTGCCCAGCTGATGGAAGGAAAAAAGCAAAGCAGGGCAGGATGGTCTTAAAAAAGACACCAATAGAAAAAGTCTGTGTTCTGTCAGCGGTGACACGTTCAAGGACACACCTCCATCCTCCTGCTGCAGGCGTAGTCTGGAGAGTGCTCCTGTTTAGTTGGAATGGTTAATGCACTTTGTATTGATATTCATTCTGCCAAGTTTGGATTTTGGCTGCGGAAGGTGTTTTTAGCCGTGATTTGTGAGTGAAGCTACTGTAGATGGTCATCTTCTCAACTGTAAGTAGCAAGTAAACACTTACAGGAATTCCTTATGCAAGAGCCAGGCTCACTTCCCTTCTTGAGAGAAAAGCTCTTTTCTTGCTAAGCTCTTATGAAGGAAATGTTTGTGGCTCCCAAGTCACAGAAAGCTGAGTCCTGCTCACATTTCTCTCTTCTCAGCTTTTACAAAATGCTCCAAGAACGTGCTCAGCAAAACTGTTTGCTCAGCAAACACCTGGTCAGTTGGTAACAAACGAAAAAAAGAAGTGCCAGTGAAGAAATACTTTGAATGAAGTCATTTATTTTTCACTTGTTTAGGTGTCATAGGTTCCTGCCAAGTATTTGTTTGCAGATGTTTTTGATTTAAATGCAAGTCTCGTGTTACCCATCTGATACCCCAGCTATATAAATAGAAAGCTGTCATAAGCAACAATGCAGCCACTTGATCTGTATGTCATGCTACCAGTAAAGTAAGAGGTGATTTCAGGGTAGGCTCTAGCTATTAGATGGGGAATTTGTTGGTTTTTTTTGGCAGTATTTGGGAACTTCCTTCATCTGTGTAGACACGGAGAACAAGAGTCCTTACCTCCCCTGAGAAGTGATGAAGCCAGAGATTCTCTTTGAGAAATTCAAAATTGTAAAATGTAAAAACTTTCTGGGGTTTGACTGTCCTCAATCAAAGGTGAGAAGAGGTTAATTTGAGAAACTGGCAGGGAAGTTAGGGACCTTCTTAGTAGACCACAGGATTCCCAGCCATGCCCAGAGGTGTGAAATAATGTCCTTGACTCGAGGAGCTCTTGAGTCCAGGCAGGAAGGGCACAGCCTAGCTCAGGGCTGGATTTCCAAATGTTTCTGGAAGATACAGCCCTGGCCTTTGGGGTGTGAGCTGCAAGAATTCCTGAGGTTGATTGAAATGAGCAGAAATGCAAAGATTTTTCCAGCTCGGACAAACGAAGCAGAAAAATAAAACTGGAAAAGCTCTGACAAATCCAAGAGCAGGTTGGCAAAGGGTTCACAACGTTTGAAAGCCTCAGGAAGGTCATTGCTGCTGCTCCTTGTCAAGATAGCAGCACAGATCTGGGGTTTCCCTCAGCAGATGTGCAGTGGGTGTGTATTTTTCAGGCAGATAAATGCAAAGCCAAAGGCCTGCTTCTGAGCTGAGCATCACGGAAATGTGTTATCTGCAGTCATCTCCACCTGCTTTGTCATTGTGACCTGAAACACCAAACAACAAATCTCGGGAGCAGATTGGAACAAATCTCCCTCCGTGTTGCATCTTCTTCATGTGAAAAGAGAAGGCAGGCCAGGTTGCCTTTCAAAAGGAAATCAAAGCCAGCCCCGAATGCGCTTGCATCCCTCTCACCCAGGATGACTTCTCCAGAAATTCTGGTGTCACAGCCTCTGAAAAATTACCAGCAGCCTTTGAAAAATGAACTGCAGACACCCGCAGTGGAGGCACTTCACTTCCTCTGGGTGGTGACATCTGGAGCTGTCAGGGCTCAAGTTCCTCAAACTTCCAGAAAATTGCTTACCCGTCGTGGTGTGGCCCGTGCCCTTTCATTTCTCAGGCTATTTTTGCTCTTTCCACCTGCTCAGCTTTTCTTTACCCACCCTTTTACCAAAGCGCTTTGTGGAACGACAAGTAGGGTGGTTTCTCTGGAAAGAGGGAGGCTGGGTACCTTGCTGTCATGAGCAGAACTTCAGAAAACTGTGCCTCTTCCAGCCAAAACTCAAAGCCCATGGAGCCCAGGTCCTGTAGGTCGATGTCCCTTGGGTGAAGTTTGCTTGGGAGACAGCGTAAGTGCTGGGGGGGTTTTTGCTGCCCCCAACCTTAGGTGTGAAAATGAAAGTCAATGCCAGCAAATAGCTTAGACTGTGATGTTTTGCATTTTGCCTATTATTTAGTTACTGATTTCTTATTTTTTTTCAGTGCTGTTTGTGCATGTTTAATAGCTGATGTGGGTTGGGTGACTTTTTTTTTTTTTGTTCAGGTCCCGTCAATACGCAGTGTCCCCCCCAGCCCTCCTCCTTGCCAGGAGCGGTGATCTGAGCGTGGAAGGCATCGCTTTGTCCAAACACAGCGCACAGGACATTGTGCAGATGATCAGATACCGACTGCTGGATGCTTTTGTAAGTAGAAATGCATCCCATTTCCAGAAGCGCTGATTATAGCGTGGAGCTGTGCACAATAAATAGGTTTGCTCGTTATTTCTACCCTGCTGGGTTGTATTTGTTTTTGTGCTTTGTGACTCGGACCCAACAGGCTGGCCAGGAATCTGTTGGTTGTTTTATTTGTTGTCCCATAGGAGGAGACCCTGGGAGTGAGCCATGTGCTCCTAGTCCCAGGCCTGCTGTTGTGGCCTTGGCTTGGCCTCTTGCAGGGCCTCTCCCTGCCTCTTGCAGGTGAGTTTAGGCACAGCCACGCTGTGTGGAGTTGGGCTCAGCCTGCCTTGCTCTCCTGCTCACACCCATTCATCTCCAGGTGCACAGCTTCTCATTCAGACTTGGCTTGTGGCAAGCATGGTTGGGTGCAGACGTTTCCAAAATGCACCAGAGTCCCTGGACCCACGCTTGGTTTTCAGCTCCTTGCATTTGATGCAGACACTATAGCATTTCTCAGCCCCTGCACCACTCATGTAAGAGCAGAACGTCTCGTTTTGTCTTGCTCTCTCCTCCCCGTAACCCCAACTTCTTGTTTTGATGTTTTGCAGGCAGAAATCACCGTGCAAAATCTGCCCCGCTACTTGCAGCTCAGAAAGCCCTTCCTCATCCTGTTTAGCGACGGTGACATAGGTCAAACAGAAAGCAAGGAAATGCTGAAACTGGCAGAAGGGAGAGCCAAGCAAGCATTTGTGCCTTGCTGGTTGAACCTGTGAGTATGCTAAAACCTCTTTGTTTCTTTCCGTAACCTCGCTCTCAACATTTCAGGGTAAGAGGGAAAAAAAAAAAAACTGAGTCTGCAGTTACTCAAAACACTATCTATGTGGTAATGTGATCATTTGGTCTGAAATCATCCTGGGCTGGGAGGCCAGATCGTTTAGCAATGATTCAGTGTGTATTCTGGGCAGCTGCAGAGTTGCACAAAAAAGTAAAATTAGTAAAAAATTAATTGATTGCAGAAGTAATTGCCAGCAGAGGAAGATGCTGTCAGAGATGCTGCATGGTAGCTTCATTCAGGCTCTGAAGTTATTGGTATTTTTCTTACCATGTGGAAGAAAAAAGTAAATTTGCCCTCCTCCAGGGTGTAAATCTACCTCCTACAGGTAATTATTCCATCAGTAATTAGCGGGAAACACAATGGGCCAATTAGTGATTGCTGACTGTGGGGGGAAAAAACAAGTTTCCAGAAGAAGCTCGATAAGACAAACTTAAAAAATAATCAAGAAACAAAACGAATCCAAGAACTAAGAAGTAAAAAGCTATAGGAAAAGGTGGTTTTTTTTGTTTTTTTGGGTTTTTTTTGTTTTTAATCCTCCCCTCCTGGGTGCATTTTCAGTTTTTAGCCTGTGATTGTTTTGCTGAGACACCTCACTGTCTTAATCATCGCGTGCTTTGAAGTCTGGGAAGCGCCTGGCAGCGTGGGCTGGAGTTGAGCTAACTTTGTTTGCCAGTAATGCGCAAGAATTGAGAGTCCCTGGAACTTCCCCACCTACACATCTGCTTCTGTTCTCTTTTACTGAGAAGGAAAAAGCTGTCTTTTGTAAAGGCAGAATATGGCCATTGGCTTTGAAAGAGTTGGTCCTAGAAAGAGAACCTCATTCCCATGGTGAGAGCCAGCTCAGACCCTGCGCATCGCTGAGCCTGAAAACAGTGCCTGAAGGACTCATCTCTGTGTCCTTGCTGTCCCTCCATCTTAGTCAGATGTCCTCTTTTAGCTCTCTGTGTCACCTGGGAAAGCTGCCATTCCAGCTCCTTGCCTGCTGCCTGCAGGAAACCACCCCAGAGCTGCCAAGAGGCTGGACCCCATGAGCACACCCCTCTGTGTTGGCTCGTACCCCTTGTGCCTGCTGGTGGCTTGCTGCAGGCTGGTGACAGCAGCCAGCCTGGAGGGAGCTCCTAATTCTTTCTGCAAATGACCAGCACTGCACGAGTTAACCACAGTGTGTTGTTCCTGTCTGACCTGCTCTTGAAAACTTGCAGTGGAGGAAAATTTCACACCTTCCTACAGAATTTATCCCAGCAGTTTTCTGCTCCTCCTGCTAGAGGATTTCTTTATGCATCTACTCTGCTGTCTGCTCCCTCTCCTCCAGACACTAATGGCTTGCTTAAGTCACTGAGCTTATAAATAATGCTGTGAACCTCCACAGCTGTCCCATAGGTAAAACTGTGCACGCATTTTGCTGGCTGCAGCCCAAGAGCTTTGGTGCTTCTTGGACTCTGGGTCATGTTCTGCTGTTGTTGAGCATTTTGCTGAATCTTCTCGACAGGAAGAACACTCCAGTGGGCCGTGGGGTCCTGAAGGCATACTTTTCCACCATACCTTCATTGCCTGTTCTTGTCTGGGTGAACCTTCACGCTGGAGGTCAAGTATTCAAGTTCCCATCAGAGCAGTCCATCACCGAAATGAACATCTTGTCTTGGCTGGAGAAGCTAAAGGCAGGACTGGAGATTCCCAGCAGTAAGTGGACAAGCGTTTGAAATGTTCCTAAGCATGCACTGTTAGCTCTGGACTGTTTATGAGAAGATGCTACGTGCGATAAATTGTCTGTCCTGGAATTTAATTATGGAAAAACTATTCTAGTTGGAGTTGGAGCAGTACAAGTAGTGCGGCCAGAACAGAATACCCGTACTCACGAGTTTGCTGCAGGACTGTTTAATGTTCAGAGCCAAGCATGAATAGTTCTGAATCGACATCTCTTCCCTGTCATAATCCCCACACCTGGCTGTGCTCTCTGGCTGCTGAGAACAGCCCTGCTGAAACACTGCTTGCTGTTAAAACATCTCCTGAATCCTTGTTGTCAGTGTAAGAGCAGCTGTTTCTTTAGGCACCTTCCAGCATTTTTTATGGACAGGAAAATGTGAGGAAGCTGATGCTTTGCTGTGGTCTGTGGAACATAAAGGGTTGGCATTTACTGTGAAGCTTTACACCAAGTCCCTCCTGCCTTGGTCTCCTGCTTTCCTCCTGTTAGGTGTAGCCATAGGGTGCCACAGACCTTGGGAAGAGCTGGCTGGCAGCTCCAGGCTCCGGGAAGGAGATGGGGATTTGATCCTTGTTGAATTTTAAAATAAGCCTTTCAAAGCAATTGTTTGCAAATGCCACCAGCAGCCTGGCCAGGTAGGATGTGTAGGTGCTCTCATAATCAAAGACACCATTTCTGACCTGGGTGCTGCAGCTCTGTGACCCAGCTGCTCTCCCATAGCTCTGTCCATCTCCACTGCTGAAGGCTGGATGTCATTTAGGTCTCCAGTTAGGGACCTTCCTTTGGCTTTCCAGGGTGCCAGAGGGGTGCTCTGAGGGCTGGGCAGCATGGCCAAGGGCTCTGCCAGCCATCGCAGCCTCTTTCCTCAAGCTTTTAGGTGCTGTGAGCTGTGCGATCAGCCTTAATAGCATAAATTAAAGAGCATCCTCACTTAATGGTTCTGCTTCCTCCCTGTAGAGACAGCAGTCTCCCCTCGTTCCTAATGACATTTCAGTAATGCAAAGTCATTAACACGGTTATTTGAGGTCCAAATGAAGCATCCAACCACTGTTGGAGAGACACAGAGTGCTGCTGCTTGTAAAACTCACAGCTTGGGTGCCCCAAGACGTAGGCAGCAGCCTTTGAGGAGCTGAGCCCTTGGCCAGCTTCAGTAAATGTTAATGCATCTGTGGTGGGTTTGATTGGAGTGGCATTATTAGTTGTGGAGAAGAAAGAGTGACCTTTAGAAAAAGATCTTTAATTTTGCATGGGCTGGAAGGGGGGGGAAAGCCATACTTGCTTTGAAATGGAAATGGCTGTCCAGTGGGTTGCATCACAGCCTCTGAACTTAGTAACAAGAGGCTGTCTTCCCTTCTCAGGTACTCTGTCTGAGGAGGACTGGAAGCCACCTCTTCCTGCTTACAATTTCCTGCAGATGATGGAAGCCACGGTGCCCGACATCACCCTCCGTACCTCTGACCGCCGCGGGGACAGGCAGGAGCAGCAGCAGCCAGAAAGCTCGGAAGAGAAAGCCCCAGCCAGAGAGGAACTGCTTGAGGAAGCCAGGGGGAAAGCAGAGAAAGTTCAGTCCCCTGGGAGGGACCTGCGGGGGACAGCCCCGAGGCTGGCAGGGAGGGAGAAGCAGGCCAAGAGACACAGTGAGCTGTGAGGGTGGGGGGCTGTGGGGCAGCACAAACCTCTCTGGCTTTCTCAGCCCTCAGTGAGCCTTAACAGCAGAGAGAGAAGTGGGCTTAGCTGTAAATCTGTGTCAAAGGGGTAAAACAGCCCCGAAGTTTCAGTCTGAATTCCCTGTTGTGGTGTGTAGGTAGTTCTGTGGTGCTTGTGATTGCTGGTAGCAGAAACCCAACCTGGTTTGGCCCTCCTGGGTGCTGTCCATGCTGCATCTCACAGCAGATCATGAGAGCAGGAGTGCTGCCTGCCTGGTGCTTAGTGGAGGGGCAGGGTGAGCTCACTTGGCATGCTGAGGGCTTGCCCACACAGCAAGTGATGCCAGAAATCCATCAGTGCAGCTTTTATTTATGGTTTCTGTATTTCTCACAAAGATGCTTTGGTTACCCCTGAGCAGGAAGAGAGTGATTCCAGGATAAAGCACATCTGTCTCCCCTTGGTTCCTGTAGAGGCTCTATGGACCTGTGCTGGCAAGCTCTGCTCTCAATAACCGGTTAAATCTGCGCTGTAGCTGTGCAGAGCAGTGGGGGCAAACACACCTCTGGCTCCCAGGCTCAAGTGTTAGAACTGACAGGCAACTGTTTACACCTGAGTCGTGAACTGAGCTCAGGAGTGCTCTCATTCTCAGGGCTCACAGCAGCATCTGGCTCAGGTGGTTTTGTTATGAAGAACTCGGGTCATCACAACAGCTGTGAGTACCCAGAACAAAAATTTGCCAGCAAAGCCCAAGGGCAGGCAGATTGGAAGATGGCTTTGCTCAACGCTGGCATTTTCTTGGTTGCAAGCCCAGGGGGTTATTTAGAGCCTCTGCTATTTTTCTGTGGTCTCAGGAACTGTAGTGAGGTTGGTGCCTTCTGAACCAAGGATGGTGCAGAATGACCAGCAGTGCAGAAATCAGGGGAGAGAAAGGAGGGGTGGGACTGGCAGTGCTGGGGTCAGGCTGCTGCAGTGGGATGGAGCTGGTTCACATCCTTTGGTGATGACTGGGAGATTTGGGGCGTGGGGAAGTGGCATTGCAGCCTTTGCTTGTTTCCTTGGGACAGCCAACGGCCTGTGATTGACAGCACGGGTTGTGATCTGGGCAGAGCAGTGTTTTCAGAGGGAGGCTCTGTCTAATCCCACTAATGGCCATAACAGTTTTCCCACTGCCTTTAGTAAACATCTGCCCTGCTCAGATGTGCAGGGAGGGTCAGGTCCTCCCCCTCCTTATGGCTCTGAAGCTACTGGCGAGGGGAAAAAATGTTAAAGAACTGCTGAGAGCATGGTGAAGTCTTCCTCATCCTGCAAGCAGCCCCGTGCTTGGGAATGTTTTGAAATGCCGAGGAACAGACCTTTGGTCTTGTGCTCTCCTCGAAGGCCGTAATTGAAACGGACCATTTTGGGCTTACTGACAGGCTCAGAGCCAAAATGTATGTATTTAAAGTAATAAACTGCAGTACAGAGTCTTCCATGCAAGTGAATTTTCCCAAGGAATGGAGTAGGTCAGCGTGCAGGCAGATCCTCCCTGGGTTCCCATCGCTGCTCTGCAGCACCGAGTGGTCACCCTGTGCCCCACGAGCTGCACGTGCCTCGTTTCCAGCGCTGTCCCCGGTGACCTGGCTGCTGCTTTCCCTCCTGCTGCATCACTCTCCCTCTTTGGGCAGACAAAGTGTGATAGTTGGGCTTGGCACTCGTTTCTTCAATAAACTCCAACTCAACCTCAGTTGATCTGTGCTTGTCCTGCAGCGAGAGGAGCCGCTGATGTCCTGAGCTCGCGTGTCTGGGATGGAAGCACGCTTACAGGAAGGCTGCTGAGTGCAAGAGCAGGAGGATCCCTTACTTCAGCAGGTTTTGTGCAATACTAGGAGCCTTCCTGCATCCCTGCTGCTCTTGGCTCTGTGTCATTTTCTATCACGGACCTTCGCCGTGCGGCGTCGGGGTAGGAGCCTGTCACTAGGGGTCAGTGCCACATCTCCCTTAAGGCTGGAAGCATCGCTGCCTCTCCCAGTGCTGCTTCATTGATCCTTGGAGCTGCCTCAGAGCAGTGGGGGCTCAGGGAATGGATATCCTGGGGGGTGCTGGTGGCTTGGAGCTTGTTTGCTGTGTCTGGGGGAGCTGCTGACCGTGAGCGTGGTGTGGGGCAGGATCCTGGACCCCACCAGGTTGCGTGGGTCTGGCTTTGGGTTTGTTTGTTTCTTCAAACACAAAATGTCTTTTTGTGGGCACTTAGGGAGTGGAGGAAACCTTTTAAGGCATCTATGTGCCAGGGTACGTACATACATACAGGGAGAGAGTGTTCTGCATGTTGGGAGCACTCTGCTTGCTGTCTGCATCTTACGACGCTCTCGTTTGCTGGCAGAATCGTCCCGTGTTGTGTTACGATATTTTTAATAGTGGTGGCTCTGGGGAAGGAGCAGCATGGAAAGAAATACTCAACAAGTGTTTATGGCCTGGAGCAAAGTGAGCCTGAGGAAGCTGCGAGGTGCAGGGTGAGTCCCACCAGGCTGGGAAAGAGGAATTCCTGCCGGCACGCCGTGCACACCAGGAGTGGAAGGAAGCCAGCAGCCACTGCAGGGCTGTGTGCATATCTGCAGCTTCTTTGTGTCCCAGCACCTACGGATGTTCAGTGCAACCACTGAACACTAAAATGTGTGTTTGGGTGAACCACAGGTCGCTGCCTCCCGAGATGATGCTGGTGAGGTGCACGCAGGGCTGATGCACTGATAGGTTCCTGATAGACGCGGTGTGACTGTGGGTCATACCCCACCCTTCTTCTGGTTGGACTTTATTTCAGCACTGTGACAAAGGCTGACATTTGGGTGTGCTTCATCTCTTTGGAAGCCTCTCGAGGTATTTAGGTACCGCTGATGGAACAGAGGATGAAATAATGATGTAAAAAAGGATTGTGCCATTGTGTTTGAGAGCAAAATGGTGCAACTCCGTGCCCAGCACAACACGAAGTGCTCCGTGTGCTGTGGTCTGGCTCATCCGTGTTGGGTGGGAAGAAGGATGCTTGCTGCAGGGAGCATTTAGGATGAGCATTGTGTTTGCCCATGTTTAGAGAGCATTTAGAGGAACTGTGCCTGGTCCATGGCTTGGCTGGAGGGCAGCAGATTGATCCCCTCGAAAGCAAGTCCTGGGGACTTGGCTATGGGACCCCTATGGGACAGCAGGAAGCAGCCACGTCACTTCTTGCAGCTTTTCAACCCTCCAAGCAAACTGCAGCTCTTCCCAGCCCTCGGCTGGAAGGTGAACTTTCTGAATCAGCTGTTCTCAGCCCATCCCCATCTCAGTGCCACAGACCCTCCTGGTCAGCCTCGCCCCGTGGCTGGGCTCCCAGGTGGAAGGGCAATGGGAATGGAGCTGGAGGACGGCGAAAGAGGAGGCTGCAGCCAGAGGAAGCGTGCAGGAGGGGATGGGGCATGGGAAGGACACGCGTGCCTGCGTGCTGCCAGCACTGCCAGGATGTGAACCAGGACAAGAGCTGGCGGCCTGGCTTGTGTCACTTGTGCTCATCAGTTCCTGGTGCCGCGGAGACCGGGCATCTGGCAGGGCTGGGGGAAGGAGGAGGAGGATGGCAGCCTTCCTGGCACTGATGGAGCTGCAGCTGGAGGAGAGCCACTAGCTGGAGCTCCCTCAAACCTCCCTGGTGCAGAGGGGCACAAGGCAGGCGGGCCCTCAGCCCCCACTTGGGGACATCTGGTTTTAAAAGGGTGGCACAAAGCTTTGGGCTGTGGCCCCAGTGCCCTTGGGGTCACTGGAAGGGACGGGAGGAGGGAAGCAGCTGGCGTGGTCTTGGCAGGGCTGGAGGTGGCAGAGGAGCTGTGCTCGTGTCCCCCTGGGGAAGGGAGGGTGCAGGGGCAGGGTGGAACTGGGATGGGAGATAACGGGGGGCTGTGGAGTGGGCTGGGTTTCCTTCTTCCAGGGTGTGCTCCTGGTGCTTCCATTGCTAAAAATACAGCTGTGCTCCTGATCATGGCCAGGGGAGAGATGGAGACAGCAAGCTGCCGTGAGTGGCTTCGTGTCTGTCCCCTGATCAGCCTGGGCAGGGGCTGGGTCCCCTCTGGCTCCTTCCTCCTGGAGCTGGGGGTCTGGATGGAGCCAGGACGAGCAGCCCCCCAGAAACACCTCCTCTATTTTCCCTTCCCAACAGAGAGATGCCGCATCCCAGCGTCTCCTGGCGTTACATCCATGGCTCTGAGGTGTCCCACTCCATCTCCAGGCTGAGTGATGCGGGTGTCCGTGCAGGAGCCTCGCCCTGTGGGAGAAGCCAGAAGAAGGGGAGATGGTGCTGGAAGAGCAGGAACCACACTGGGCCATCCCATGGAGATCCCTCCGTGGTGCCTTCTCTCTGAAGGGCAGAACCAGCCCAGCTCAGGGGCTCCGTGGGACAGGGCACAGAGCAGAGGTGACACGTCCCCTGGCGCCATGTCACTGCCCTCATTGTTCATTGTTCCCTCCTGGCTCGGCGGAGCCGGCGCGGGAACAGGAGGCGATAAGGGAGGAGAGGGCACCGCTCCGCTTCCTGCTCCCTGACAAGTGATTTCCCCACTTGCCCGACCTCTCCCTAGGTAAACTCCATGCTTCGCCTCCCTTACAGTTTGCTCTCCTCTCAACACGGGGCCCTTGGAAAACAGCCTGGCTCTATTAATAGCCCACGGGGTTGCCAAATCCCTCCTGTGTGTTGAAAGAGCCGCTGCAACACCATGATTCAGCCCCCGGGGGGAAGACACTGGGCTGTGCTGGAAGGGTCCCCAGCCCTGAGGGCCATGTCCAGCATGGAGCAGAGGTGGGGACAGGGCTTGGCTCCGTTGGCCATGGATTTCTTGGCTTGCTTGCAACACAAATAACAGTATCGCTGCACTCAGTCTTGTTCCTCACTGCTGGCAGATGCCCAGGCTGCTGGGCTGGACTCAGCCTCATTTTGCATATGCATCCAGAATGGGGAAAAACAGGGCCCCCCAATGGGGGCAAAGCAATGGATGAGCCACTGTGGCTCCTTGCACACCAATGGGGGTGAAACCCGCCATGTCCCAGTGCCAACCTTGCTCCATGCGCAGTTCTGCCAGGAGGAGAGACAAGGCAGCATCTCCTTGGGCTCTGCTGAGTTTCCAGTCTTGAGGTCTTGTCTCCAGCAGCTGGGCCCGTTGGGAGTGACCTGTGCTGGGGAATGGGAGCTTCAAAAGGATGGGTGACCCCCAAAATGCTCCTGTGTGCACCCTGGGGGACATAGGTGGGAGATGGGGTCTGTGGGGAGAGGCGGGGTCCTGGGAGCAGGGTACCCCCGGGATGTGGCTGGAGGATGCTGCGATGGGAGAGCTCAGCCCTGAGCAGAGGAGGGAGCCCAGCTGCGAGCGGGCCAGGTGCTAACACCAAGGCAAATATTTGGGAAGGCAGATACTGCCCAAAAATAACTGCAAATGTTTTCAGGAGCAAAGCTGGAACAGCGTCCACGGGCAGTAGCTGGGGCTTCCCAGCCCAGGGGACAGAGGTGGGGCAGGGACATGGCCAGCACTCACCCATTTATTACCTGTGCCACTGTGCAGGACCCACAGGGCTGAGCTTTTTGGAGACACTCCATCCCCACAGACCCCCCAGGAGGCACAGAATAACCTTCATCAATACATGGGTGCTGCCATGTGGGTACCAACATCTCGCTGAGCCCAAGAGTGGGCTGGAGCCAGGACAGCAGCCAGATGTGTGGTTGGCAGCTGCCAGATGTGCAGGTGCAGGGTGGCTCACCCCACTCCCATCGGGCACTGATGGCAGCCCGCTGGCTCCCTGGGGCTGCGTTGAGTCACCCACCCAGGTGCAGGGATTTCCAGCCCCTCACCAGACATCCCTGTTGGCTGGGAGCTGTGGGAGCACGGAGGTGGCATCGTCCCCTTCTTGGTGCTTGGCTGAGCCACCCTGGGAAGGTTCAATAGAGCCCCAGTGCTGCCCTTGCCATGCACTGCGATGACCCCGTGTCTTGTCCCCGCATCCCTGATGCACCCCCTGTTATCTGCAGATCTCTGCTGCAGGCACCCGGCTCTGAAAGCCTCGGGCTGAGCCAGAGCTGCATGTCACCATCAGGCACCTGTGGCATCTGGGTCTGTTTCCCTGGTGGCGATGACGTGCACGGAGCCCTGCTCCAGTCCCCATATTTCCCCGTTTTGCTCCTTCTAAAATCCCCTCTCCTATCCCCAGGACAGTGCTGGCTGCCGGGGGCAGAGCGCGGTTTCCAGAGAGGTGTTGAAACCCATCCCATTGCCAAGCGTGGGCGCGAGCCCAGATAACACCCAGAGTGCTCATAACCGTGGCTTGACCCCACAGCTCTCAGTGAAAATGAAACAAATAGGAGCGTGCAGCCCTACAGTGTGCGAACCCATGGGGCTCTGGCACCTGGGGTCACCCAGAACCCCAAAGGGACTGATCCTTGGAATCCCACTTCTCTTGGCCCCATTGCTGCTCCCATGGGCTCAGGGAGGAGGCAGCAGCCCTGGGAGATGTCTCGAGGTCGTTTTCCTCCCTGCACAGCTCGGATTTACCCCGGGGGTTCTTTAACTGGGTGATGTGCTCAGTGCAGTTTGGGGGAGAAAAATCCAAAAGTGCGGCTGTGACAGCAAAACCCAGGGTCTGTGAAGGGAAAGCCAGCAGCATCACTGCTGTCCTTGCCAGGCAACTGGGTATGAGTCAGGAGCTGGGGACATTGGTGGCCATGGCACTGTGTCACCACCGCAGCCACCCTGCTCGGACCCAGGTCATCTCCCAGCACAGATATGTGCCTGGCCTCACCTCTCCCGTACATCCCCATGGGCACCAGTCCTTCCTCCCAGTTTGTAACTGGGGAGCTTTCTGGGCAAACAGGGGTGTCCCTGGGAGCAGGGCAGGACCGGAGCCGCACCACCAGAATTACATGCACCGTAATTATTCGTGTGCTGAAAACAACAGCCCTCGGCTCCAGCTGGGACGAGGTCTCCAGCATTTTGCTTTCTCTCTGCAGCCCAGTTCCCAGGGAACGGAAAGGGCTTTGCAGCCCAGCCAGGCTCCTGATGGCAAAGCTTCAACTATTCCCCGGCCAGGCTGGAGGAGCGGGGCCAGCTGGCTCTTGCCAGCTGTTCCCCCGTGCTCGCAGTGCCTGCAGCCCAGCCCTGAGCACACCCGCTGTCCCCACCACTTCCACCTCCTGGTGGCACTGGCAGAGCCTGGTGGGGTGTGGGATGAAGGGACACCCAGCTGGGAGACATGGACACCACCGCCCCGGCTCCTTTTTGTGGTAAAGAATACTTTGCCTGGCCCAAAATGAAGGGGTTTGATTTCCTCCACTCTTGCTGCAGGGTGGTGATTGCTTCAGGTGAGATTGGGGTGGACAAGCAGGCTGCTGGCAGCTGCTGAACATCTCCATCCAGCACTGAACATCTCCATCCAGCACTGAACATCTCCATCCAACACTGAACATCTCCATCCAGCACTGAACATCTCCCTCCAGCACTGAACATCTCCATCCAGCGCTGAACATCTCCATCCAGCACTGAACATCTCCCTCCAGCGCTGAACATCTCCATCCAACACTGAACATCTCCATCCAACACTGAACATCTCCATCCAACACTGAACGTCTCCATCCCAGCACTGAACATCTCCATCCAGCACTGAACATCTCCATCCAGCACTGAACATCATCCATCTCACGCAGGAAGGACTGCTCTGGTTTGTCTCATCCTTGGACACGTTCCCTCAATTCCAGCTAACGTCTGGATGGAGACAGGCTACAGGGCTTGGAACACCTTCAGCATGAGCCGGCACGGCCAGCCCCACATTCCTTGCTCCCAAATGCTCCGAAATAGATCCCTGTTTTTAAGGATATGAGCTAAAAATGTTTAACATGACCCTCCTGCTCTCCGTTTCCTTTGGGCCTCCCTGGCTTTCCATGAATTTTCTTGAGCAACATCCCTCCATGGTCCTAGCTGGAAACTGAGTCACCGGCAGCGAGGACCGCTCTGCTCTGCTGGCCGTCACCTCTGTGTCCTCTGCCTGCCATCGCCCTGTGCACCCCGCTGCATGGCTGTTCTGAAAAACACCCTGCAAGGGTCTCGGACCCTCTGGGAGGATGGGGACCTCGCAGTGACCCCCAACAAGAATGGAGACTCCAGGACTCCTTTGCAAAACACGTGAAATCGTGGATCTACCCCTTACACGAGATCAGAGACCTCTGAGGAGGGCACCTGCAAGGCTGGGGACCCCAAAACTGTGTGGACACAGACCCCATAGGGACCTGCTGGGAGGACAGAATGGCTCTGATAGAAAAATGTGTCCAGCACGGAGTGCTGGGGTAAAACCAAGGCTGAGCCGTTCCCTGCTGTCCTCCCTGCTCCCAGCACAGCTCTGCCCTCCAGCAGACAAACGGTCCCGTCCTGCCCCCGTGCCCTTCTGCTGCCAGCAAGGCTCCAGCAAGTCCAAGCAGGGGGAAAACACAGTCCAACGAGATCTGAAAAATGCTGCGAGCACGGCAGTGCGAAGGCAGGGCCCAAAGCAAACACACCCGCGTGAAAAAATCCTCCCTGGCTTGGTGCTCCCTTCTGAAAACACAGAGTGACTCCAGAAAAATGTGAGAAAACACGAGCTGCTCACCCCGAGAGGGAAAAGCAGAGAAAGCAGCAGCGGGATGCTGCTCGCTGCCTGGAGCCGTGTCCCCAGTGGTCCCAGTGGAGATGGAGGCAGCGTTCCTGGGGCCATGGCGGGGCCTGAGGAGAGCTGAGCTCCTCCGGGAGCAGCCAGATGATGAATGCAAGCTTGGAAACCTCTTACAAAAGGGATGCGCCACACCAGCACGCTTCAGCTCCAGCAGAGGTTGTTCATTATAAACTTTGCACATCTGCCTGGTTCACCCTTGGAATTGCAGCGCATCCCTCATGCTGGGAAATCGTTCAGGGCATCAGGAGCCTCCCGGGGTCCCCTCCATGCATGGGCTCCAGGCACGGGGCGGTTGCAGCCGTTGCTGGTGGGGAAAGTGGCACAGGAAGGTGCCATGCATTGGGGGAAGAGCGGCCCCGGTGCCCCCGGTTGTGCAATTTTGTGACTGCAGGGGGGAGCGCCGGGAGGATGCTCGGAGGGGGAAGTGGCCTCCAAAGCAGTGCCGGCACTCCTGGGGTTGGTTTTCTCCATCTCTTTCTTCGAAAGAGCCATCAGGCACTGGGACAGCTGCCAGGGAGAGGGGCAGTCACCGTCCCTGGAGGTGTTCCAGACCCATGGAGATGTGCCACTGAGGGACACGGCTCAGTGGGCATGGTGGGGTGGGTGGGGTTGGGCTTGGAGGTGGTGGTGATGGACAGCTGGTGATCTTGGAGGTCCTTCCCAACCTTAGTGATTCTATGGGACAGCGATGGTTGGGGCTGGTGCCAATGCCATGGCCATGGGGCCGTGTGCCATGTAGAGAGCGATTGGGCATGGGGTGATAAGGGCTCCCCAGGGCTGCCTTAGAGCCATCATGGCTGCAGATGAGCTTTTCCCATCCCCAACTGGATGGAAAAGTTCTTTAGTGGAGGAAATAGCAGCTGCTCATGACAAATAAATGTTCTCTCATGCGCACACCCACTCGGCACGACAGCTCCACCGCTCTCAATGAGCTGTGGGCCAGCGCTCCAGTAGCACGGATGGCTGTGGATAAACACAGGCAGAAGCAAACAGCTCTGGAATGGCTTCGTGTAAACACCACCAGTGCTCTTTTCAACTCTGCTCAAAACTCTGCCTGCTTTGAAATTTCACATCTGTCCCGGCCAACACCGTCCCCTCCTGCCCTTCCCACCCATAGGAAGGGAAACCCAGTGCCCAGCGTGCCCTGGCACTGCTAGTGGGGAGCTCCAGGACAACTGTGGAGTCATTGAGGTTGGAAAAGCCCTCTGAGATCCCCCAGCCCAACCTCACCCACCCCACCATGCCCACTGAGCCATGTCCCTCAGTGCCACATCTCCACGGGGCTGGAACACCCCCAGGGATGGTGACTGCCCCACTGGAATGGCATCCCGAGTGGGTTTGGTACCCTTGGAAGCAGATGAGGAAGCAGTGGGGCTCACTCTTGCGTGCTGATCTGGTCCCTCTCCCGACAAACAAAGAGCAAAGAAAAAAAAAAACCTAAAAATTAAGAAAAAAAAAGAAAAAAGTGAATTCAGCAGACAGGAAGAGCTTGCTGGGAAAAGCATGGCTGGAGATGTTTGCGTGTGAAGGGGCTGTTGACAGCAGCTGGGAACGAGAAATGTGCTGATGCTCAGTGTAAGAAAGAGCTCTGAGTCCTGCAGGGACAGGGATGGGGATGGGATGGGGACAAGGATAGGGATGGAGATGGGAATGGGAACAGGGATACAGAAGAGGACAGAGATGAGATATGAGGATGGGGACAGGGATGGGGATGAGGATGGCATGAGAATAGAGATGGAAATGGGGACGAGGATGGGGATAGAGATGGGGATGGGAATTGGATGAGAACAGGGATGGGAATGGGGACAAGGATGGGGATGGAGATGGGAATGGGAACAGGGATGCAGAAAGGGGTGGGAATGGGGATAAGGATGCAGAAGGAGATGGGATGGAATGAGAACAGGGGTGGGAGTGGGGATGGGGACAAGAATAGGGATGGGGATAGGAATACAGAAGGGGATGGGACGGGGATGAGGAGGCAGAAGGGGAGGGGGTCAGGGATGGTGCAGGGCTCAGCGTGGCTGCTCTCTGGGCAGCAGTGG
Source organism: Penelope pileata (assembly GCA_013396635.1). Lineage (NCBI taxonomy): Eukaryota > Metazoa > Chordata > Aves > Galliformes > Cracidae > Penelope > Penelope pileata. The sequence goes on along the minus strand of WBMW01003926.1, from coordinate 682,597 downwards.
CTGTGCAGGTGGTGGCAAGCAGTGTCCTGGGGCTGGCAGAGCCCTGTGCCCGCAGCAGAAGCCGCCCCAGCCCACATGTGCCAGTGGCACCCCCATCAGCAGCCAGAGCCCCAGCCCTCATTATTTTTCTGGAGTTTCCCAAATGGATGCAGGATGCAGGAGGACCACGGTGCTGGGAAGGAATGCTGATCTCCTTCATCCTTGCTCAGCATCCCCGCTCGGGGCTGTCCCCATTGCCACTCTGCACCGCGGCTTGGCACGGTGACCGCAGCAAAGCCTGCCCCACAAAGCAGCAAAACAAACTCCTTTCACTTTTTTTTCTTTATATATATATATATATATATATATTAAGAGCTTTTATTCCAGCCACGAGCTGGCAGCTCCTGCAGCTGAACCACAGCAACACCAGGGCAGCGGGGGATGCTCTCGGGGAGCCGAGGCACGCTCAGATTTATGGCCTGCCTTCCTGCTATCTGCCCTGCACGTGACTGGCTCTGAAATCCCAGGACCTTTGCCCTCCTCTGTGCACGAGCGCAGCTCTTGAGGCTGCTAGCAGGGGTGAAAGCCCAATAAAAGGGGATTGCAGGAGAGATCGCAGCGTGTGGGGTAGGGCAGCGAGCAGCCTGTCACGTTTAGCCCTGGGCTGTAACTTTTATGGTCTTCCCAAAGCCAGATGCTTGACATTCATTTGACAGTTTTGCTCTTGGTTTTGGAGGCTCAGATTGCTTTGGGAACCACAGCAGCAGTTCCCCACGGACTGCACGGCTCGGGGGATATTTCCGCGATTCAGGGAATTCCACTTAAAAAAAGCAACCGGGCACGTGAAGCCACGCTCAGACATCAGGCTGTCGAGCAGGGATGGGGCTGACATTTCCCTTCTACGCTGCTTCCAGTTCAACCAGTGTAATGGGTGCAGGGGAAACCCATTGGGAATTGTTGGCTGTTTGGCGTGGGGTTGGAGATCTCCATGGCATGTGGGCACCCGATCACATCTGTGAGCATCACCAACGCGTGCCAGGCTGGGAGAGCGCTCGCCACTGGATTTTCCCATCCGAGGAAAAGCAATTTATCTTCATTTACAATACAACAGCTGTACAAAGAGAGGCAGTGGAGGAATTACACTATTGCATCCTTCATCTGGATGCTCTTAAGGGAGACAACTTTCTCCGGGGGAGAGCGCCAAGACCGCACGGATCTGCTGCATGCACACATCTCCAGGGCAAACAAACAAGTTTTTAGGGCTCACCCTCATGCTGGTGGCTGTATTTTTAGCTCCCAGCCCTCGCTGGATCTGTATGAACGTCCCTGGGTGTCCCAGCACAGGAGCCCTCAGGACCCAACGCTGGCCCCAGCATCCTTCACATTTCCCAATTTCCCTTCGGCTGAGGCTGTAGGAGGACAGAGCCAGACGAGGAGCTGAGCCTCTCCCTCCCACATTCCTCCCCCATGCATCAGCTCCTGGAGCCGTGGCCAGGTGTGGGGTGGGACAGAGAACCTGGGAGTCCCTGAGCAGCCAAAAGCCATCAGCTGAGCAGGCACTGGGGGAGGCTTCAACCACTGCGGAGCCACACAGAGCTACCGAAAATCCAGCATGTGAAATATACGTATAATGGTATAGCACTGTGGTTGAGAATCACAGAATGGTTCGAGTTGGAAAGGCCCTTTGAAGTCATCTGGTCCCACTCCCTGCAGTGAACAGGGACACCCACAGCTCCACCAGGGTGCTCAGAGCCCCCCCAGCCTGACCTGAACGTCTCCAGGGATGGGGCATCCAACACATCCATCGTATAACATACTATTATTTATAATTACATTGCAGATATTGTCATATCAATAAATACAATGTTATATAGATATCATTCACATGTTACAGACAGAGCCCTGGGCAGCCTGATCTGGTGGGGGGCACGCAGCCCATGGCATGGATTGGAACTGGATGGGCTTTGAGGCCCCTTCCAACCCAGCCCATTCCACCATTCTGTGGCTCTATGACGTCCTTGCCATTCCCCAGCTCTCGTAGCTCTGCTGTGGCAGTGATGGATCATCAGTTTCTCATTCTGGCTTCCCACGTTGGGCAGCAGGCTCTGATTGTAAAGCTGTGATACTTGGGCTGCTCCAAGAGCCCTCCTACAAGAGGCGATGGCCATGGTGACCGGGCTGTTGGGTAACACACAGCAGCCAGCCCTTCCCAGCCAGCCCTTCCCATTGGAGATGCTGCAGCTGTTGGTCCCAAGAGGCACGCGGCTCAGCCAGGAGTGCCCAAAACAGCCATAAAATGCTCCTTGCTTCCAGCAGAAATCACCCAGAACACCCACACATATGTTCCAAAACAAGCCAGAAACCAGGTGAAAAGAAGCAAACAGGAGGGACAGAAATAAGAACTCCTTAAGGGACGGTCACAGATAACAAAATGATACTTTGGTACATTGCATTTTAGCAGAGCCAATGCTGATTTAGTTGACGAGAGCTGAATTAATTTGGGTATCGTAATGGCTCCTGCGTGACGCTAATAAAAGCAGCTGTGGAGGGGGGTGACCCAGCGTGCCCCGAGCTGATGGCAGTGGGATGGGCACTGGGAGGTTGGAGGTTGCCCCCAGCCATGCACATCCCACTGAGGAGCCACAAAGCTCCCCAAAAACACACAGGCAGCAATTAGTGGTCAGCAGCCGGGCTGGTGGCTGGAGGAACAGAGCCTGTGGTGTGCATGGGACCGTCCTGTTCCATTCACAGGCAGCAATTAGTGGTCAG
>WBMW01003926.1:634496-659064 GCA_013396635.1 Penelope pileata | reverse complement strand
CTCCATCCCTTCTATTCCTCCACCCTTCTGTCCCTCCATCCTTCCATCTCTCTTTCATCCTTCCCTCCATCCCTCCCTCCCTCCATCCCTCTTCCATCCCTCTGCCCATCCCCTTTCTCCCCAGCCCTTAACACCCATCTCCCCCATTCCCCCTCCCCATCCCATCACCCCTACACATGCCTTTTCTACACCCCACTCATTTTCACACCCCACTCATTTCTGCACCCCACTCGTTTCTTTCCATCCTCCCCCCGCCTCATGTCTCATCCCTCCACCTCCAGGCCATGTCCCCTTCCACATCCCACCCGTTCCCCAGCTGTGGGGGAACAAGAACCCTTTTTCCTTTCCCCTGCAGCTGTTCCCTGCCAGCAGCTGCTCTCTGGGGTCGGAGAAGCCCAAGGTCTTTGTTCAGGTCCACGCGGCCTCGGGGCTGTCAACCCCGTGCTTTGCTTGTTGGGGACACCCACTGAGAAGGGAGGGGACACCAGGAAGGGAGGGGACACCAGGAAGGGAGGGGACATGGGGAGGGCGGTGGCACCTCTACATGTCCCCAAACCACTGTGCTGCTCTCCCCACAGGTGGGCACCAACGGGGTCATCTCCACCCAGGATTTCCCTGGGGAAACCCAGTACGTGGATGACGATTTCCCTACAGACTTCCCCGTCATCGCTCCCTTCCTGGCCGACCTCGACACCTCCGGAGGCAGAGGGAACATCTACTACCGGCATGATGACACTCCGGCCGTACTGGACCGGGCTGTGGGCTATGTGCATGCTGCTTTCCCACGCAACACCGGCAAATTCGTGCCCAATGGTGCCTTCATCGCCACCTGGGAGGATGTGGGAGCCCATGGGGAGCCCCCCGTAAAGGTGACGCTGGGTGCCTCAGAACCATGGGATCATGGAATGGTTGGTTGGAAGGGCCCTTTGGAGGCCATCTAGGATGGATTTTCCTGGTGCCGGAGCTGAAATGGGGAAACGCGGAGTTTCTCCTCTTTGTTGCATTGGGTTGGAGTTGTGTCCATGGCCAAAAGAGGTTTGGAGGATGCTCCTCTGTGGATTTGTGTCTCAGTGATGGCCGGGAGAGGTTTGGAGGATGCTCCTCTCGCCATCCTATGGAATGCAGCTTCGTGGCACCGCTGTGGGTCCTCAGCTCGCCCACCCTCCTGCAGACCCATTGCTGGAGGCATGGGGCGAGCCCATCCCCACCCTTCCCGGGATCCGCAGAGCTGCCAGCGAGGATCCAACTTCACATTTTCCACTGTGGGCTGGTTTTTGGGGAATGGTTTTGCATTCCCCACCCCTGATAAGGCTCCTGCGTGGGCAGACCCACGGGGCTGCCTTTTTTGGGGGAGCTTTCCCCCAAAATTCTGCTCGGATGGGAGCCGATGACTCACGAGGTGGCGGTGACATTGTGCCACCAACTGCTGTCCCTGCACTGGGGCCCTTTGGTGTTGGGATGGGAGAGCAGAGCCAGGCGAGGGAAGCCAGTGGGGTTTGGAAGGAAGCAGAGCACATTTTTTCCTCTCGGTTAGAACTTGGGAAAGCAGCTGAAGAAATGCCATCGGAGGCCTCGCCGCGACCCCGCAGACGTCAAAAATGCAGCGTTTCTCTCTCCCTCATTGTTTTTCCTCTCTGAGCGGTTGGGCTGGGTTTGCTCAATGCAAACTTTCATCCAAGAAGCCCCAAGATTCAGTTCACCCAGCACCCCCACCCTTGGCAAAAATCGCTAGAAACCCCTAAATGGTGCTTTTTTTTCTCCCCATTCCGTGCCACCCCCCTGGCTGACATCTGGGCTGGGCACTGTGCCTGTGGCACCCAGCAATGAATTCACCGCCATCCCGGGTTCGCCCCCGCTCCTCATCCCGTGCCACTCCATGCCAGCGCATCGCTGTCCCCAAGGCCAATGCGTCAGCGTGCGGCATCGTGTCCCCTCCCCAGAAGGAATCTGCCCCGGGGGGGGGCTCACCCCCGGCGTTTTGGCTGTTCTGTAGGGTCTGAATGCCCCAGTGTGTGCCGACAACAGGGCTCTTTGTGCCCCTGCTGTAAGGCAACACGAGCCCCCGGGGGCGGTGTGGATTCTCCTGTGGCTGCTTAGGGTTGTGCTCGCCCCCTGGCAGCGTGCCGGCAGCGACGCGCGGCCCTGGGGAAGGCAGGAGCACGTGCGTGTTTTTTCCGGAGGAAACCAAGCTAAAAGCGTTCTCCCGGAGAAGCGGGGCTGTGGGTTTTCCTCCAGTGCTCGTGGGAAGGTGGAGGGGTTGGGATGGAGGGATGGGGGTGAGCATCCTCCCCTGCACCCCTCTCCTGGGAGGTGTCTGCGGGGTGATGGATTTTTTGGGGAGGTGCTCCCCTATTGGCATGGTGGTTGGATTCGGTGGTATGGACTGATCTTAGAGGTCTTTTCCAACCTGAATGATTCCATGATTCCATGATTTGGGGCACAGCTATCGCATCCCCAGCCCTCTCATTCGACGGGCGCAGGGATTTTGGGACCCCCCCATGACACCTCTCCATCCTCTTGGCAGCTCAACACCTTCCAGGCCGTCATAGCCTACAGCGAGGAGGACACCTACGCCATCTTCCTCTACCCCAAGGGTGGCCTCCAGTTCCTGGGGACGCGCCCCAAGGAGTCCTACAACGTGCAGCTGGAGCTGCCGGCCAGGGTGGGCTTCAGCCGTGGGGACAGCGATGATGGGAGGCGAGAGGGGCTCTCCTACAGCGTGGCCAGCAGCGAGCGGGCACTGCGGCGGCTCGAGCGGTGCGTGCGGCTCGGGGATGGGGAGCAGCCGCCTTCCTTGGGATGAGGGCTTGGGGAGCTTTGGTGCACCCGCATCCCTTCGATTTGCAATGTGTGTGTCTGCAGGGAGAGCAATGTAGGGGTGCCTGGAGTGTGGGTTTTCCATGTGGCCACGCTGGAGGATGTGGAGCCGGGAGGTGGTGCAACTCATGGCACTGATGGTGGCCCAGTGCCCACCGAGCTGCCACCCCAACCCAGCCCAGGGACCCCATTCCCACATCCACACCCAGCGCTGCTCAGCGTCGTCCCCATGGGGCTGCCTGCATCCCCCCTGGGGCAGGAGCGCCGGCTGCACCACGCTGGGGACGCCCCGCAGGGGTACCCCGTGTCCTACAGCTCCGGGCATCACGGCGTGGGTGTGGAGGAGGACGTGCACGTCAACACCGACGGTGAGAGCAGGGGACATTCCACAGCCTAAAAAAGGGCCTTTCTGCTGCGAGCAAAAAGTGGGCATGGGTTGGCATCCCAAGTGGTCACGGCTGGCACCCCAACTGGGCTTGGGTTGGCGTCCCAAGTGAGCATGGGTTGGCACCCCAAGTGGTCATGGTTTGACATCCCAAGTGGTCACAGTTGGCCTTGCTGCCACCCCACAACCTCCCTGTGCCCAAATCGGGTGCCCACGGGTTGTGGCATGGTGTATGTGGCTGGAGCCCCCAGTGGTGGCTTTGTCCCCATGTCCCCAACCCGCCTCCTGCTTCTCCCCAGTGTTCACCTACAGCGCGGGCAGCAGGGAGACGTGTGCCCAGCACCACGGGCGCTGCTCCCCGCACGCCTTCTGCACCGACTACGCCACCGGGCTCTGCTGCCACTGCCGGGCCAGCTTCTACGGCAACGGGCGGCAGTGCCTGCCTGAAGGTACGCGGGGTGGGTGTTGGGGACGAGGCGTGGGACCTGGCGTCGGGTGGCTGCTGCCAGGGCTGTGCTCTGTCCCCATCCAGGGGCCGTGCACCGCCTGAACGGGAAGGTGAGCGGCAGCCTGGCGGTGGGCCGGGCGCCCGTTCGCTTCCAGGATGTCGACCTGCACGCCTACATCGTGGGCAGCGATGGCAGAGCCTACACGGCCATCAGCGGGGTGCCCGTGCCCGCTGCCCGCGCCCTGCTGCCCCTGCTGCCCCTCGGAGGGCTCTTTGGGTGGCTCTTCGCCCTCGAGGAGCCTGGCTTTGAGAACGGCTTCAGCATCACCGGTGAGTGGGGATGGGGTATGGGATGGGGATGGTTTTTCTTTGTTGCTTTGGTGGATGAAGCTCTTGGGTTCAGCTCGCTGTCTCCTGCCCACAGGCTGTGTTGGGTGTGACAGAGGGGCTTGGGGTTGTGCTCCCTGGAACCATTACAACCAAATCCTATCTGTTCCACTTTCCTGCCCAGGAGCTGAATTCACCCAGAACCTGGAGGTGACCTTCTACCCTGGGGAGGAGCAGGTCCACATCACCCAGACGGCCCAAGGGCTGGGGGCAGACAACTACCTGAGCCTGAGGACCCACATTGAGGGCCAGGTGCCCTTCATCCCCGAGAACACCACTGTCCACATCGCTCCCTACAAGGAGCTGTACCACTACTCCAGCTCAGGTATGAGCCGTGCTCTGCATGTCCCATTTCTTTCACCTTGCCTTTGGGTTCTCCTATTTGTGCCCCATTTGGATCGGCCCCCAATAAAGTTGTGGATGCCCCATCCTTGGCAAGGCTGGATGGGGCTTTGGGCAGCCTGGTCTGGTGGCTGGTGTCCATGCCCATGGCAGGGGCTGGAAGTGGATGGGCTTTAATTAAGGTCCCTTCCAACCCAACCCTGCCTTACTCAACCCGACTCAGCCCAACCCAACCCAACTCAGTCCAACTCTACCCAGCCCAACTCAACTCAACCCTTCCCAACCTAACCCTACCTAACCCAACCCAATCCATTCTGTAATTCTGTGACTCAAAACACCCCATCCCCAGCACAATTTCCATCACCCAAGACAGCCACCAGTACCAAAGCCCATTTTCCGTGTTCCCTTTGCAGTCGTAACCTCCTCCGCTCACCGCGACTACGTCCTCACCTCGGGTTCCACCAACCAGACGCTGTCCTACCGCCTGCGCCAGAACATCACGGTGACGGGCTGTCCACACGCCCGTGGCCGCCTGCCCACCACCCAGCAGCTCAGCGTGGCACGCGCCTTCGCCCTCTACGATGGCCACGAGCAGGTCCTGCGCTACGCCCTCGCCAGCCGCATTGGCTCAGCACACGGTGAGCGTGCAATGGATGCAAGTGGGGGTTTAATCTCATCCTGGTGCTTATCCCCTCGCTCATGACCCTCTCTGCCCTGCAGGTGATGCTGAGGTTCCCCTGGTGAACCCATGCCATGATGGCACGCATGCGTGCCAGGAGCCGGCACGCTGCCAGCCTGGCACGGGGCTGGAGTACACGTGCGAGTGCGCAGCTGGGTACCGTGGGGATGGAAGGGGCTGCCAAGGTGAGGGGGGCTGGAGGTAACTGGGATACGGAGGTGGCTGGGAAGTGGGGATGGAGGAATTGTTGGCTGTTGGATGGGCACTGTGGGGCAGGATGGCCAAAACACCCGGGCCAGTTTTGGGTGCCCCATGATTGCTGGGTGCCTGATGTCTCTCCTTCCTGCAGATGTGGATGAGTGTGAGGAGGGTCTGAGCCAGTGTGGCCCTTTCTCTGTCTGCCTGAACGCACCGGGCAGCTACCGGTGCGAGTGCCGCAGCGGCTACCGGCCGGGGGAGGACGGGCACTCCTGCGTGCGTAAGTGCCAGCCCCGCCATTTGGGTCCCCAACCCCTGTGCCCCATGGGGCTCACCCCATCCATCCCTGTGTCCCCGCAGCGCTGGTGCCACCAACCAACCCCTGCGAGGACGGGAGCCACCCCTGTGCCCCCAGGGACCGGGCACGCTGCCTGCTCCGTGCCGGGGGCCAGCCCGCCTGCGAGTGCCTGCCCGGGTACACCGGTGACGGCCGCCACTGCTCCGGTACGGGTGGGATGGTTGGTGCATGCTGAGCCGTGTTGGGTGCTCTGCCCCGGCTGAGCGCTTCCTCCCTTGTGCAGATGTGAATGAGTGCACCCAAAACCCGTGTCACCCCGCTGCCACCTGCTACAACACACCGGGTTCGTTCTCCTGCCAGTGCCAGCCTGGCTATGAGGGCGATGGCTTTCAGTGCACACACGGTAAGGCTGCGGTGCCCATCCCCGTGGCAGCTCTGCCCAGGTTGGGTTTCCCATCCTCAGTGCCTGTATTTTGGCTTTGCCGGCAGCGCAAAGCAGCACGCAGCGGTTGACACCGTGCGAGCACGAGCGGCTGTACCCGCGGGTGGGGGGACACGTGCCGCAGTGCGACGAGCAGGGCAGCTACCGGCCCCTGCAGTGCCACGGGGGCAGCGGGCACTGCTGGTGCGTGGATGCCTCGGGGCAGGAGATCGCCGGCACCAGGACAGCGCCGGGCAGCACGCCGCCGCGCTGCGGGAACCCAGGTCAGTGCCAGCCTGGGGTGCTCGGGGTGTGGGGATGGGTGTTGGGTCCTTTGGTGTTTCTGTGGGATCAGCAGAGGGGATGGGGTTTGGGTCCTTTTGCGTTTCATCGGCATCTCTATGGGATTGGTGACGGGCATGAGTCAGGTCCTTTGGCATTTTGTTGGCATCTCTATGAGACTGGCAGAGGAAATGATGGCTGGGTCCTTCAGCATTTCATTGGCATCTGTATTAGGTTGTATTGTTGTATTAGAGATGAGCAGAAGAGGTGGGGGTCGGGTTCTTTGGCATTTTGTTGGCATTTATGGGAGTGGTGGAGGTCATGGGAGTTGGGTCCTTTGGCATTTTGTTGGCACCTCTGTGGGACTGGTAGAGGGGATGGGCATTGGGTCTTTCAGCATTTCTTGGGCATTTCTGTGGGATTGGTGGAGGGGATGGGGCTTGGGTCCTTCAGCATTTCTATGGGATGAGCAGATGGGATGGGGGTTGGGTCCTTTGGTATTTCGTTGACATCTCTATGGGATCGGTGGACAGGACAAAGGTTGGTCATTTGGCATTTTGTTGGCATCTGTGGGATTGACAGGGGATGAGGATTGGGTCCTTTGGTATTCTGGCGTTCCAATGGGATAGGTGGAGGAAATGATATTTGGATTCTTCAGCATTTCATTGGCATCTGTATTAGATTAGCAGAGGTGATGGGGGTTGGGTCCTTTGGCATTTTGTTGATATCTCTCTGGGATTGGTGGAGGGGATGAGGGTCAGGTCCTTTTGGCATTTTATTGGTGTCTCAATGGGATTGGCAGAGGAGGTGGGGATCAGGTCCTTTGGCATTTTGTTGGCATTTATGGGAGTGGTGGAGGTCATGGGAGTTGGGTCCTTTGGCATTTTGCTGGCATCTCTGTGGGATTGGTGTAGGAAATGAGTGCTGGGTCCTTCTGAATTTTGCTGGCATCCCCATGGGATTGGCAGAGAAAATGGGCATTGGGTCTTTCAGCATTTCTGTGGCATTTCTATGGGATTGATGGAGATGATGGGGGTCGGATCCTTCTGCATTTCATTGACGTCTCCATGGGATGGGCAGAGGGCGCTGGGCCCTTTGGCATTTGTTGGCATCTCTACGGGATGTGGAGGTGACCCTTTGCAGGTGCTACCTGGGTCACTAGGGTGACGGCAGCACAGGGTACCCAGCTCCAAGCTGCCGCCCGGCCCCCCCTGAGCGTGGGGCTGGGGGGTTTGGCAGGTTCCTCCCAGCCGCTGACGCCGTGCGAGCACGAGCAGCTGTACCCACGGGCAGTGCTGCCCGGCCCCTCGCCCGTGAGCGATGGGCACGTGCCGCAGTGCGACGAGCAGGGCAGCTACCGGCCCCTGCAGTGCCACGGCAGCACCGGGCACTGCTGGTGCGTGGATGCTGCGGGGCAGGAGATCGCCGGCACCAGGACAGCGCCGGGCAGCACGCCGCCGCGCTGCGGGCACCCAGGTGGGTGCCAGCTCCTCCCCGAAGCATCCTGCATGCGGGGTGCGTGGCAGGAGGGTGACGGTCACCTTTGCAGAGCCCTCGGAGCGTTCCCCGAGCATGTGCGAGCGCTGGCGGCAGAGCCTGCTGGAGCACTACGGGGGCAGCCCCCGCGGGGACCAGTACGTGCCCCAGTGCGACGCGTGGGGACACTTCACCCCGCTGCAGTGCCACGGGGACAGCGGGTACTGCTGGTGCGTGGACGAGAGCGGCAGGGAGATCCAGGGCACGCGCTCGGAGCCCGGCAGCCCCCCGCCATGTAAGAGCTCTGGGAACCCCGTGCCCTGAGTGCCACCCCCACGCCGATGGGCTCGGAGCCATCTGTCCCTTTGTCCACGGTGTGCCCAGGTCTCCCCAGCGTCGCGCCGCCCAGCGTCCGACCCACGCCACGGCCCGACGTGTCCCCTCCGGCCGCGGGGACATTCCTGCTGTACGCCCAGGGCCAGCAGATCGGGCACCTCCCGCTCAACGGCACGCGGCTGCAGAAGGAGGCGGCCAGGACCTTGCTCTCGCTGCATGTAAAGCATCGCTGGGGTTGGGGATGGGAGGGGGATTTGGGGCAAAGCAGAGGAGCACCAGAACCCTCAGAAAATTTCCTTTTTCCCTTCTGACTCCTCCTGGAGCGTGGCCATTGTGTGTCTCCAGCCAGGCCTGCCCGATGGAGAGAAACTCCCCTGCACGCTGGGAAACGAAACTCAGATTGCCAAATCCTCCCTTCTCCCATCCTGACAGTGATCCTTGGGCTGGCCTCGCTGTTGCAGGAGTCTCTCCTCCAGCCCAAGGGTTTCAGACCCGGCTGGCCTGGGAGCCCTGCTGCTGGGGTCAGCAGGGAGCCCAAGTGTTGGAAAAGGGATCTGAGCATTGTTCCCTATTGCCGTGTCATTCCCCATTGCCACATCGTTCCCCATTGCTGCACCTTGCAGGGTGCCCCAGGTGCTGCTTGGTGGGATGAGGGTGCCCACTGAGGGTCCTGGCCATGGTCCAGGCAGGATGTCCAGGCAGGATGTCACCCTGTGTCCCTTCCAACCTGGGCAGGGCTCCATCGTGGTGGGGATCGACTACGACTGCCGGGAGAAGACCATCTACTGGACGGACGTGGCCGGCCGCACCATCAGCCGGGCCAGCCTGGAGCCAGGCGCCGAGCCAGAGACCATTGTCAGCTCAGGTGGGTGCCCCCCACCAGTGACACCTGCCCAGAGCCACCTCTGCTGGGTCCACGCCAGATTGTCCCCACTGGGGCCGTCCTACCCTGGGGTCCTGCATCCACCTCCCATCCCCTGGTGTTGGGTTGGGGCTCCCAGTGCTGCGATGGGCCAGGGGCCACGTGTCCCCATCGCTGAGCGCCCCGTCCCCTCCTGCAGGGCTCATCAGCCCCGAGGGGCTGGCCGTGGACCACTTGCGCAGAGCCATGTTCTGGACCGACAGCGGCCTGGATAAGATCGAGCGAGCGCGGCTGGACGGCTCCGAGCGACGGGTGCTCTTCGACACCGACCTCGTCAACCCCCGGGCCATCACGGTGGACCCCGTCCAAGGGTGAGACCCCGTTTCTAGAGGCTTTGCCATCCCACCAGTGCCTTGCACTTGCCAAATTTGCAATAGGATTCACTCTGGAGAGTGCTAGAGGTGGAACTGAGTATGGTTGGGGCAACTCATGGTGCCAAGACCCCACCCTGGCCATGGGAGCAGCTCAACCCTGCAGGAAGGATGGGCTCTGTTTCCCCCCCTCCCTCCTTTTATTTAATAATTCGGGGTTTGGCTAAACCTGCTGTTTCAGTGTCAGGATTATTTTGAAAAGCTTTGAAACACAGCGTCTAAAAACACAAGCTGTGCCCCCAGGGTGCCGTTGCAATACCAAACGTGCTGCTCCTAGGACTCACCCCGCTCTAGGAGCTGCAGTTTGGGTCATAAACAAGTTTGACATCATTCTGGTTTTCTTTTAGCTGTTTTTCAGCTCAAATAAAGATCTATTCCAGGCAGCACAAGGGGAAAAAAACAGACTTCCCTCCTGATAAGAACCAGTCCTGGAGAGAAAGCCAGTGCTCTGCTGCTCCTTACTGTTGCGTGTCCTGTTTGCTCACTGTGCAATTATCTCCCAAGCAACCTTTACTGGACGGATTGGAACCGTGAAGCCCCGAAAATCGAAACTTCCACCGTCAGTGGGGCCAACAGGAGGGTGCTGGTGAACAAGGACATCGGGTTGCCCAACGGCCTGACGTTCGACCCCTTCTCCAAGCTGCTGTGCTGGGCAGACGCAGGTAACTGCCGTGGGGATGGACCACACACCTCCACTAAGCACTGATGGGGGAAAACCAGCTGTAAGTCTTCAGCCCCTTGGTACCTGCACTCCTCTCTGTCCCCTTCCACTGCTCTGGTCCGTTTAGTGGGGTTGGGTCGAGGGACTCGCAGCAAGAGTTGCTTTGCATCCTTTAGGCTGAGGAGCAGCTGCAAAAATTAATGGGCACAGTGAATGTTCGTGTGTGTGTGTGTTTGCGTGGCCTGGTGACTGTCCTGTGTTTGACAAGGAACAAAGAACCTGGAGTGCACACACCCTGACGGAGCAGGCAGGCACATCATCCAGAACAACCTCAATTACCCCTTCAGCATCGTTAGCTACGCCAACCACTTCTACCACACCGACTGGAGACGGTAAGGGGGGAAAACCCACTCCAAAAAGGGAAATATTGCTGTCCCTAGGCTGCTCCCGTGCCCCAAACCCCACCACAACAGTGCCCTGGGTCTTCTGCTGTGCCACAACTGGCAGCAGTAAATCTTCCTGACGGCACAGAACAGTTGTTTAGAAACAGCTCCATCGTCCTGGGAGGGACAGAAATACTGTTGTTGTTTTTTTTTTCTAACTAGACCTTGGCCCAGGGTTCTGACTCTCAATTAAGTCAAAAGATTCTGTCCTCAGTTGTTCCCTCCCCCCCCACCTAAAGCATCGGGGTCATCGGGAACTCGCCTCTATTCCCCCTCCAGCTGGAAGCTCTCAAGCTTCAGTCCAATCTCAGCAGCTTATAACAAACACTTCAGTGCTTGCCACGCTTGGAGGAGGCTCTCGGGGAGCTGCTCTCTCCCTGGAAGGCTGTCCCTGCCATTCTGCGTCACCAGGGAGCAAAGCACTGAGCCAGCTGGACAGGGACGGCGTGGGGCAAATTTCTGACTTGCTCTGCAGGTGTTCAGAGCGGCCTTTTTAGCTGCCTCTGTCCTTAAATGCACGTAGATGGGGTAAAAGAGAGAAAATAAAGCACTTCTCCTCTGTCACAGCGATGGGGTGATCGCAGTCAATAAGGAAACGGGTGCCTTCACCGATGAGTATCTGCCAGAGCACCGATCCCATCTCTATGGAATCACAGCGGTTTATCCCTACTGCCCTGGAGGTAAAACACAGGAAAACCCAACCCCTTTCTCCTGCCGGGTAGGTGGCAGACAAGCCAACGTTATCCATTTCTCTCTGCAGCGAGGAAATAGGAACCCCAACTGCAAGAACCAACAGCTGCACCCCAAAGGACTTCAGACCCAGAGAACTGTCACTGCATACAACTACAGGGGAAAGCCCTTGGCCAATGAAGCAACCTCCCTGCCTGCAAAAGAAGATGTATTTTTGAAGTTATACCTCAAGTCTTTACTACTGTATTTTTGTTCTTGGAAGTGACAAATATTGCTATTACAAATGGTCCTGTGAATCCCACGGCCGTTAGTCTAACTCTTGCTTATGCAAGCGAATTTTAAAGTGTATTTTTCTTACTCCAAAGCTTTATTTTATCAGAAGAATGGATAAATTTTTAACAGTCTGACAATCTGACCAACAGGTCCTTTTCTCCAAAAGCAAGCACACGTGGGAAGCTCTGGCTGCAGGATCTTGCTGGGTCTGAGTAACCTGCAGCCCAGAGGAGTGTGCAGAACAGCTCTGTGACACAGCAAAGGCATTGAAGTTTTCCCAGAAGACAACTCTGTCTTTCCAACGCTGCCTCAATGCATGTCTTTTAGTATTTATATTAGAAGAATATGCTCAAATTGATCTGTTCGTGCTTGTTTGTCCTCCCAAGTGCCTTCAGCCCTACCCAGTGTAGACCGACACGTGTTCAGAAATACATTCTAAGTTGTAATGCTTCACTTTTTCTAGGTTACTTCAATAATTGAATAAAATGGTTGTTTTAATGGTTGTTTTCATCTCTTTGGATTTAGTTTTTAAGTGTTTCAGTGGTGGGGCAGGCTGTGGAGAAGCAGCAAGCCAGCCAGGAGCAAGCTGAGGAATCTCCAGAGCCTTTATTGAACACTCCCTCCTCAACACCAAGCCAAACACAATGGGAAAAAAAAAAAAAGGTATTTGCCAACACAGAGCTAATCAGAACAATTTGTTTCTACTTCCCCGACTTTGTTTATTTCAAGAGAAATGATAATTCACGAGAACAGTCAGAATTCAGCTTCCTGTTTTCTTCCAAATCAGTGAAATAATATCCATTTCCAACTGCATGCCAGAGTTGTACAGAGTGAGTGCCTAATTGTACCGAGGACACAAGAGCCTGAAAGCCTCGAGCCCTTCATCTCCCCACTTTCCCCAGTCTGTGGTCTGTCTTGGGATCAGCGATAATTGCCTGAACCGCCACGATGGCTTCGTTAATTTTGGTCTGCAGCTCTCGGAGCTCCTCGATGTGCAGCAAGCGCAGAATCTGGGCGGCTTCGTTGATCACAGCATCTGGGTGAGGTGCAGGAAGAGAAGTGGTATCAAGCACTGACGTCTGCCACAAAGGGCTTAAGGAAAGCTTAATGTAAGAGAACGTTCTGCTCTGCATTCGTGCTTGGAAGAGGAGGCAGAACTCTTCCTGCTGCAAGAGGAGCACGGGGTGCTCTGCAAAACCTCCCTCAGCCCTGGGCAGCCCTCGCAGCAATCCCCAGCTAAGCCAGAACAAAGCATTCCAAGGAGTGATGGAGCTGCACACAGGGCAGAAGTGAAGCCAGGCTAGAGGAGTGCAGGACATCTGACTGGTGCTTGCAGAGCAAGGCATCAGGTCCATTGCACCAGCATGCAGTGCCTGTTAGTTAACATCCAGTTAGATGGAGGTAGACCAGGCAGCCAGAACACATGGGCGAACCACAGAGGTCCTCTGCTGGCAGGAGGAAGGCTGCACAAGCCAGCAGCAGCGAGATGCATTCCTTCCATGTGCAAGTGGGGCAGCCATTGGCAGCTGTTATTTAAGTATTATTCTGAAAGAAAATATTCCACAGCTGAGATTTGTGCTTTTGTTTCAGCCCAAAAAGCTCAGGGGTGCTCATAAATAAGCTGGGAGGGAGCAGTTCTTTCCACTGCAGGCTCCAGAAGAATCATGGTGGGTTTTTTTTTTGTGCACATGATCTATGTGACAGTACTACACGTTGACAAGGACAAACACTGCCAGGAAGAAGTAAGATTAAGGGAACTGCTTACCTCCTGTGTCAAACCCGAGGATGTGCTTTTCTAAAGCAACAGGCAGACCCTTTAAAAAGAAAAAAAAAACCATTTCAAAAGCAATGAGAAATGTCATTTTGCACGTTTGGAAAATAAAAACCAAGTACTCCATCAGGTAACTCTGGAGATGGCACTTAAGTTTTGCTTATATGGGTGTGTGACAACTTCAGAAGAAATCGTTGTGTTTGATTCCAGGACTGCCTTTGTGCTCTGAACCAGCAGAGCCAGAGCACTGCTCACAGCAAGTCTTCATCCTTAATAATCTTCCCCTGCTCGTCGGGTGAGTCCCGCTGAACACACGCTGCCCATGTTCAATCCTTAAAAGGCCAACAGCTGTACTGCAGGAGAACACCCAACACAGCCCCATCCCTAAGCAGGCACAAACAAGCAGCGTGCACAAACTGGGCTTTCTCTGTAGCTCTTGCCTTTAAACAGCTGCCAGACTGCAGAGCACGGGCTGGTTTGGAAGCAAGCTGTAAAAATCCTCTGTCCTCAAGTGAGCTTCTCAAGCACCGTACTTGCACGGCCTCCATCAACGTCCTCAGAAGCATTTTCTCAAGTGTTGAGCTTAGGAATAAATCTAAACATTCAATTCCTAAACCCTTGCTCTAAGAAACAGCGCAAGCCCAAGTTCTGTCAGTGGTCACTTACTTACAAGCACTGCTCCTCTTCTCTCTCCAGCTGTGGAGAAGGCACTGTGAACAACCACTCTCCACCTTTCAACATAAATTCATTTAAACAACGAAATCTTAAGAGTTTGCTTTTATGACTATACAACTTCTCAGCATCTGCCTTGCACAACACAAGCACCCAAGCTCAATGCCAGTCGTTTCTACGATGATGGGTTTGCAAGCCTTCCAAACACTGAGGATTTCTCTTAAAGGGTTTTTAGGTATGATCTTCAAAACACACCTGCATGAATGCAAATGGCATTGCTAATGCTAATGGCATTGCCACTAGTACCACTTCAAACACGTCCTAGCAACACCAGATATCCATATACTTTAAGAAACCAGCTTAGTATTTAAGGCTGGAAATACCTCACTGCCACTCCAATGTGTTTTCAGACACCAGAGCAGCAGAGCATGAATTCAGCCACTTCTTCATGGACAAATTCCCAGGGCCACAGTGGGCACCTCCAACGCTGAGCAACCACGGTGACCCTTCCAAGGCAGCTGCTCTCCTCAGACACCCTGGCAGCACAGCCTTGCTTTCCCTGTCCTCCTCCCTTGCTGGGAGCTCCCTTCTGGCTGCACAGGCTGCTGTCTGCTCCCTCTGGTGGAGCCCATCTCTGACAGAGCAGGGGCTGTGGCCCCTCCAAGCCCACAGCAGCTCAAACACCCACTGCTGCCAGAGCTGAATGCGTTCCTGCCCCGTTTGCACTGTTGCTTTAAACAGGCAGAGAAATGAAGAGCAACTTTAAATGTGTGACCACGCAGAGTAGGTCACTTCACAGCCTCCTCTTCCCAAAAATTCTGATTTAAGATTGCTGCACAAAATGTTTGCAATGGGCCTGACCCCCACAGCCATCCCCTCTGTAACTAGAGCTGTTACAAGTCAAGCTGGACACCCTGGGAGTGGGAAGAAGTGTCCAGGTTTAAAATAAAGGGAAACAACACTCTGCTGTGCTTTTAAAGCTGCAACAGGTACAGCTACCACAGAGTGATGGCTGAAGGCATTTGTTGTACTTGATCCTACCCTGGACACACTCACCAGGCAAGGGAAGCCCAGGACAAAGTGCCTACCCTAAAAATCTGAATCCTTTCCAGACACTGAACTGCAAACCATTCACAATACAATCTTAAAACCCCTGTCTTCCTCATCTTTAAACCTTCAGCTTGACAGCCCAAGATAAATCTCATTTTATTTTGCACATTTAAACTGCAAGCACAGGAGTGTAAGTTCCCTCAGCACAGCCCTCATACACATCCTTCAGAGAGGGCACTCCTACATCTGTTTTATCTTTTACCACCGTATCCTGATATTGCCAAGAGCCCAGCTCATGACATTCTGTATAAAACCATCAGCTATGCAGAAGTCAAACAGTTATAAACTGTTTCCAGGGACAAGACTTCATTACACAGAGTGTCACCAGCTAGTGCTCTGCCCATTAACAAGCCAAAGCCAGAAGCAGAGATTTCTTCTCCCTGTCCTCCCACCCTGTGACCCAGCTGTCCCCACTGTCTCAGATATTTTCTCCCTCCATCCAGCGTGTTATGACACTGATGATGGCTATTGGCACAGATGAAGCTGTTTCCCTGCCTCCAGCCCCCTTTTCTCCACCTCCACTCCATCTGGAAATTCATAATACACTCCTAATGACACTGTGACACTCAGTGACACGGTGACATTTCAACCTAGGACCTGACCACACTCTGAGGACCTACTGAATATTAATTATCATGAAAAAAATCTCACTGCTGCTCAGAGCAGCTAGTTCTGCCAAATTCCATTTTGATCCCTCGTGTCAGCTTTGCAGCTATGTAAACAACAACAAGCAGCAGCCTTTTATTAGCAGTAGTTATAGAAACTCAAATGAATAAAGCAGTCCCAGCTGCTTGCATATTTTCCTGCTCTTTTATGTCTTTGGAGAGAAAAGTCCTAAGCTCTGATTTAATGTTCCAAGGCTTCTGGCAATTACTGTGCTGCATCTCTGAGCACCTGCGAGTGCCACTTAGTAAACACCACCAGCAGGGCTATGATCATAAATAAAGCAGGGGCTGCTCTGAGCTGCTGCCAGCAAAGATGAAGGGGCTTGCCCTCCTTGACCAGCTCCAGCTGCTTTAGCAGGGACATTCCCAAACATACACCTGCAGGGTGAGAGAGGCTCCCTTCCCTGGCTGCACCCAAGGCCAGCAGCTGCTGTGCCACATGCTGGAGAAGGGGGATGTGTAAGAACTGAATCTGGAAGGCCAGTCTCCCCCAGACAGACAGAAAATAATTCTGCACAACCTGAGGTTGAATTGCAGACCTTTCCTTCACCATTCCTCATTTGGGAGGAAGGGGAGAGGAGCCAGGAGGCCACCATCCCACCCTTCAAACACACGAGACTCGAGCAGTGCAACACTCCACACAAGGCATGCTCACCTGCTTATGCAGCCTGCACTGCTGACCCCTAGGAAAAGCCAGGGCACACACTTCTGTGGTTACTGTGGTCCTGCTGCACCCAACAGTAACAGCAGTCTCATCTCAGTATATGCCACAGGGTAACAGCTTTGTATGTGGCATCACACAGGCACAAACATTGTACACAACTAAAATAAGCTTGGCTTCCTCCTCTCTGGGTCTTTCAGAGTCAGGACTGTCAACGTAAATCAGATTTCCACCACCCTCCTAAATGAAGTGTTTAAACAGAGCCCATTTTGACCAGGAGGGCAATTAGCCCCAGATAGGATTGTGCCTTGTATATACAAACCTCTTTGGACTGGTTGGCCTTCGCTATGGCATCCTGCGTCAAGCGTTCCTGCACCAAGATCCGAATTGCCTAGGGAAAAAAAAAAAAACATTTAAAGGCCAGAGTAATTCATTTATGTCTTGATGCACTTGAGAGCAATTCCAAAGGAGAAGGAGCCAACATTATAACCCAGCATAACTGCAGCTTTGTGAAAGACTTCTGGAAAGCCTTCAGACTGTAAACCTTTGCAAACAGCACCTCGCACAGGTAGTGCCTTTGGTTGAGGGAAGGCAGCTCAACCAAAAGAGATGGGGCCATGATTCATCTCAGCCACCCCTGGGCCAGGAACTGCAAAGCATCAGGATCAGCCAAGAAAGTCTGCCATTCCTAGAATGAGTGATAATGATCCCAAAGCAGCTCCATTTTTATTTTTCTGCATTTTGTGCTGCCTGAAGTGTACTGTTCTACCCCTAACGCTGCAGCAGTGCAGCTTCTTCAGAAAGGAATTGCTGCTCCTGGCATCTTTTAGTAGGTGTTGAATCACCTTTTACATGCAGAGAAGCCTGCAACAAGGCTACTACCTAACTAGGATTTAAAAAGAAAAGATTTTAGACACAGGAACAAGAATAGCTTGAACAATCCTGCAGCTCATCCGTTTTCACTGGCCCCAGAACGCAGCACAAAGCCACACTGAGCTATCAGTTACTGATACCTCCAGCTGTAAATGCCTCTAAAAATAACTGAAGGAATACATGCAGGCAGTCCTCCACCGAGAAGCACTTGGGCTGTCAAACACATTCCCCCCTTTCCCTGATGAATGGCTGAATGTGACACGCTGCTTCGTGCTTCTCCCCTAAGATGTCTCCTGGTTTTGTTCACAAAGCTGAGAAGTGATTCTACAAAGCTACCAGGGAGCATTTCTAGAAATCCAGCTGAAGGACTTGGCCTGCACATAAGAACTGATTTGATGAGAAACTTTAACTTCAAATTCCAGCAGTGAAACCAGATCCCATAAGAGAATTTCGAGTGCCTTTTGCATTAGGAAGAAGTGTATCCAACTGTGTTGCACAGATGCTTTCTGATCAACTTCTCCAATGTAAATTAATAAAAGGGGGACTCCAAATACCTCTCTGCTCCCTCTGACCAAGGTCTGGCCAGATGTCTGGAGCAGGCTTTTGCTTTTCCTAAGCAGCCAGAGTGCTCAAGCCTGAATATGGACTGCAATTTCTATGTATGGGCATTGCAGTGAGACTCCTTACTGTGGTGTAGAGTTAAAGAATTCCACTGACATATTCTGCTATCATCAAGCCTTTGAAAAACAGCATTGCTCTTGTTCACGTAACATGAATCACCGTTGCAAGAATCTGTTCTTACTGCAACTAAAAGGAGAAAAATCCAGGCTGGTTGTTTTGTCCATCTCCAATCAAAAAAAAGGTGAGACTAGAAACGCAGCAAGAATGACAAAAATGTAAATACAGCCAGGCAGAAAACATCCTGCTTTCTCTTAGCACCAGTTAGCTGGATCCAGATAACGTCTGTGAGCCCTGAGACAGCCCTAAGGGCAGCTGAAGGAATTCTGCTGAAGGGTTGAGGTCATGCAGATCCTCAACAGCACCATCCACTGGGTCCCCTCTACCTCACCTCTCTTCTCACTGTATGGTTTTGTGGGGTATTTTGTTTCTTCTTCATTCAAAGAATCATTCTGTGAAATCAAGCTAACACAATAATGTGTTTACATATACCTGTTATAGACTCTCATAGCCCATCAAAACTTCAGTATCTATGGTATTAATTCCTCCAAAATAAATTTAGCATAAAAAAAAATCACAGCTTCTCTAATAAGCGGGCATCGATCTCTTGGTATTCAGTGAAATTAAGTTTATTTTTTGTCAAACAAACCTCAGTTTATTTCCACATCATGACACGACCATGTAGGAACTTGGGATTGCTGTCACCTCCCTAAATAGAGTACTTGAAGAGTATCTCAGCATGAAATTCAGGGATAACTACAGAGTCTCACCATTAAGTCACAGGTTTTCCTGAAGTCTCATGAAGGTGCTACAGAAAATTAATTAGCTGTATTTAATTAATTGACTTGCTGCATTTAGAAGTTATGGTTAGCTGACACGACTAAACTGAACTGACTTCATTAGTGACAAGGAATGAACAATTCATGTGGAGGCAGCATTTAACTGCAGCTTCTCCTGGGTTGTTGTAAAGCCTCGGTCTCTGTGTTTTCAAGTTTCTCTCTTCATTCCTAAAACTGGAATACAGTGCTGTCCTTTGAGCATGTTCCTCCACGTTTCTGAGGCTCATAGAGACCTCACAAAGCAGTAACATCAGCTAGCCTAGAACATTTCAAATTCTGAAAAAAAAAACACCAAAAACCCCACTTTTCAGCTAGCACTGGAACTCCAGAAACATGGCTACAATCAAACTGTTTAACAATTATCCCTGCATTAATTTCCCTGATTTATACTGTGTGTTATCTGCTTGAAAAGGCACATACAGGATGAATTTTACTTTCTTTGTTCCTAAAAGAGTCATGGTTATCAGTAACTGTGTACCACAAGCTATTACACACACACTAACCCCTGGAGGGTTAAAAAAAGGAAGAAACAGGGTCTGAAAATTGGGGAGCTCACCTTGAGCATTACCAAGTAATCATCATGCCGCTGGATTTGAAGCAGATTAGCTAAAGCCATCACTCCAGCCTTGAAATCAGGATTATTCACTGTAAAAAAAAGAATTAGAAATGCTGGTTTAACTGGCTGCAGGAGACAAAATTAGCTTTCTGATTCCATGGTATCAGATTGCCCTCAAGTATGGGCACATAGCAGCAAGCAATCACTCAGTCACCAGAGCAGGAGGGAAGGGTGCAAGGTTTAAGCTCATAGATATTTATGAAAGAAGTTACAAAGCTACATAAATGAGCCACTAGGCTTTAGAACCAGGTTGTGGAACAGCAGCCAAGCACAAACTGCATTGTTTTCAGTGCACAGCACTTTAGATGTGCCCTACTGCATTAAGTCTTGAAAATTAAAGCCAATCATGAAGATATTCCCTTTTAGAAATCTTTCTATCCCTGCAGAGCAGAACTGTGCCTGCTGGGTGAAGGGAGGGCCAATTCTTCCTGTAGAAGGAGTAACGAGGGAAGATGTAGGGCTATTTTTTGTAGCTGTTTTCCCACCAGTTCTACTTATTACAAATGTACACTGGAGTCAAGAGTCTGGCAGGACATTTTCTCATCTTAAAAAAAAAGATAAAAGCTATGTCAGAGTCTCTTATAGTCAACAGATTCCTTGCTACTTCACTCTAATGCAAAGGACACGCTAATATTTTACATAGCTCTCTGCTTAGCTGCCTCCTCACTGCCTTGTCAGAGCCCTCCCAATTTCTTCAGATCTGGCCGTGTCTCCAGGCACCTTACTCTGCTGGGAAGGGTTCTGCTCCCCTGCTCTTCCTCAACAGGAAAAGCTCTGCATCAGTGCACACCCAGTCCCCACCAGCTGCTTCTCTTTCCTTTAGCAGAAAGGCAGACACGAGCAAAGTAACTTCCAAAACATTCTTCACAGAAAAGCAGTTTGGAATAGTAAAAAAAAAAAAATAATAATAATAAATCTAAATACGTGAACTCTGCATTCCTAAAGCTTCAATAAGAAGTTTTATGCATCACAGTAAGGTAACAACTTAAAATCCAAGGAATATCACTCGGGTCAGAACTCATTCATGCATGATGCAGCCATCACACAGGACGCATCCAACACTGCTGCACACTTACCATCCAGGTTAATCAGTGGTTCTGCATTTTTTGCCGTGCTGTCAGTATTTTTAGCACCATCAGGGGTGGAGTCCTTGTACTTGTCAGCTGTTCAATTCAGAAGCAAATATGATCACCATTAGGGCTAACTCAGAAGATAACTGGTTAGAAGTTTAGAGCCAAACTGGTTTGAGAGCTACATTTCGGGGTGTGGTGCATGCCCACGAGCCTTCTCAGCTCTCACTGCCACTCTGGAGCTCCTTAGTGCCCCAGAGGCAGCTGCCCTAGCAGCTCCATCTGCCCACAGCTCATCACACGCCAGCCCCAAGCAGCATCAGATCATCCCTCACGCTCACACAAGTCGTTATGCTCTTGATTAAGGCTCTTCTTACATAAGGGCAGCTGAACAAGCTGCATCTTACAGTCCTACTTTTAAAATCCATCAGTTCAGCTAAGAGTGGTCCTTTTCCTTAATCAGCAGTACACACAGGGTCAGGAACCACAGACTGAAGTTGGTTCTAAGCAGTGAATACGTTACCAGAGGCTTTGTCTTACGGACTGAAGCATTCATGTATGACCCACAACCATGGTTTTCAAGTTTTTTGAGGAGGGGACCTCTACTGGTTCCTCCATCTTCATGCAATCCTGAGCCAAAGGAGAAAGCTCACTTTCCCCAGCACGACAAAGAACCAGCTCTACAGATTGCAAGCACTCACATCCCATCCTTGTCTTGGGCAGAGCTGAGCCCTGCAGCAATTAGAAGTCATGGAAGGCAGTACTTGGGCTATTATGTTTGCCACCAGTAATTACCTCTGACTCTGCACTCCTGCTGTAAAGGAAATTGCTGCTGACTGCTGAGGTTGAATTCAACTTTTTCATACCCAGTTCCCAAGGGTTCAGGATCTACTCTCAGGGAAACATGGGTTTAAGAAGAACTTATTTGAATATACACAGTATTAAAGAAAAAGCACTTCATAGACTTTGGAGTAAGTTCTCATAAAGGCAATACCACAGGGAGAAGGGTATAAATACATACAGTGGGTTCTGCTGTATCCAGAAATAGAGCACCATGTTGCTGCACTGTCCCTCAGGAGCTGAGCTGAGGGAAACAGTTCACATCTGAATACAGCACCAAATCAAGCAGATGAAGCTGCATTTTTTTATAAGAAAATAAATACTTTTGACATTATCTTTACTTTGACATACACTTCATAACTTTACATAGCCAAGCAGGTTTCCCTTCTGCTTTTAAGTATGAGATAATTCAGCCATACCATTGTCTCCATACTCCAGCCTGACTGCTAACCCGAGAAGCCAGTCCACTGTTTCTTGTCTCTCCTGCATTTTGAAAGGACAGTTCACATCCTTCATGTACTGTGGAGCAGAAAGAGGAGAAAAGGAATAGCTGTTATTGACTGGAAGGAAACACTTGTATACATTTGCTAGAAGCACAGAATTGTTTTGTAAACAGCCACTTTCCCATGGTCAGGACAGCTTAGAAGATAACAACCAAGGAGAAGGAGCAGCACAAAACACCCAGCAGCATCTGATCCATCTGAGAGGCATTTTGTCTTTAATAATAAACATTAATAGTGGCACACCTGCTTCTTCATGAGTAACATCCCCTGCAAGACTGACAACCAGAGGATCCAAATTCCCTGGGGACGTTCAGGTCAGGCTGGGAGGGCTCTGAGCACCCTGGACACTGCAGGGAGCTGGACCAGATGGCCTTCAAAGGCCCCTTCCCACTCTAAGGACTTTAAGGTTCTCTCTCTCCTTTCCTTGCTGTCTTTATACAGAAAGCAGAGGCAAGGAAGAAGGACAAACTAAAGGAAGAACTTCCTGACTAAAGCAGGAAGGAGGAATGATGCTACCTAAAGCTCTCACAACGCTGGTATCAAGGTACAGCAACGCCTTTAAACTGTCTGGACAAAAAAAAAAACAAAAAAAAAACAACAAACAGGGGATTCTGCAGGGCAGCAGAAGCAAGTTTTCCTCTGAAGGATTGCATACAGCAGGGGAGGACAACGAGGCTGGGACACGGTCGCTGCTCATCTGAGATCAGACCACAGGACCCAGCCCAGCCTGCAGCCCAGACTCCCAAAGTCCAGGACATGTCAAGGTTGTGCTGTGGCCCTTTGCTGGAAGGAAGGGACAGAAGTGCCACAGAGCCTTGACTCTGAGCTTGGGAGGAAAGGGGCTCGAGGGGCTGGACAGCACAAGCAGGCAGGGCTCTGGGGGCTGGCCAGGCTGAGAAAGTGTATTGCTGGAGCTCCACATCCTCTATGTTACTGAGAACCACTGACCAGCAGCCAGCAATTCCGAAATCACTCCTGTTGAGAGCTCAGAACACTTCCCTGGCATCACCTCTGGAACTGGGCAGGGAACAAGACAAATGGCTCCGGGGAAAACAGGTGAGAAGGACGGGCACTGAGCGTCAGGAGCAGCCTTCTCAGCTCGGGCTGTTGTGAGAGAAGGGAAATGGAAACCAGCACAGAAGCAGCAGCTCTGCAGTGACTCCAAACATTGACAAGCACACAGGAGAGCACTCAGGGAGCGATGGTTGCTGGCCATGCTTTGTGCTGGCAGGGACTCATCACCCATCTGACACGACAGCAGGGGCAGAGGGGAGCTGCAGGAGCTTTATTGCACACACCTGCAAAGCTTGCTGCTGCATTAGTCTAACCCAGGCTGGTTTGGCTGAAACAATGCAGAAAGATCTGTTTCTCTGCAGCCAGTTCTCTTCCTACATCAAAAGCTAAATCAATTTTAGGCAAGAAACGTCAGGATAGAAGCCACTGCAAAGTGAAATCCACACACAAGAAGATCTACCACCTTAACTCCTGCAGTTTGGCTTCATGAATGCATTTCATACCCCAGAGATGGGAGGAGTTTGGAGAAGTTCAGTCACTGCCACTGCACAGCTGCAGAGCTGCCGTCCCCCTGCCTGCAGCCGGGGTTTGTGCCTGACACCACCACGTACCTTCTCAAAGGACCGGGGCCAGTCATCGCTGTGGATGTTCCTTAAATTCCCTCGGTCCTCGATCTTGTAGTGCCTGATCTTCTGGTCCTCCAGCCAGACGATGAAGTTTCTGAATTCTGTTTCATCTGGGGACACAGAGAGAGCAGTGAGCCCAGCGCCCAGCACCCCCAGCACAAAGCCGAGCGCTCCCCCAACGCAGCGCTGTGGGGAACCCCAGCCCCGGCCCAGCACCGCCCCAGGCCGTGGCCCCGCACCCTCAGCCCCCCTGAAGCGGCAGCTCCGCAACATGAACCCTCAGGGCCCCTCAGGAGGCCTCACCGCGGCAGTTGAAGCCGCCCGGGTTGTGGTAGTCGAGCGCCGAGAGCTTGCGGCGGAACATGGCGCCGCCGCCTCCGCCGGGCCCCGCCGCTCGCCCAGCCGCCGGGCCGCACCGGAAGGACCGCCCCCGTCGCGCAGCTTTCTCGATTCCCATTGGTTCTTGCGCGCGGAGCGGCGGACGGCCTAACCAATCGGAGTGAGGAGGAGGCTGCCGGGAGGGGAAGCTGAAGTTTGCGCCGCTGTATGGACGCGGCGGGTGGGCGGGGCTTACCCACGGGCGGGGCTTGAATGTTTGTGGGCGTGGTCTGAGGGAGGCGTGGCCTCTGCGGGGCGCTGTAGGGCGCGTCCTGGGGAAACGGGGGAGTGGACCGCAGCCCCTACCTACCCCTACGTGGGCGGGGTGACCCCCCCCGGCCTCGGGCTGCACAGGGCCCAGCCATGGCCTCGGGCACCTCCAGGGGTGGGGAACAATGGCTCCTCGTGTGCCTGTGTGTCCCTGTGGCCCCAGGCCCCCCCCGGGGGGTCACAGCCCCACAATGTGGCCGGGGCAGCTGGGCTGGGAGGGGCAGGGCTGTGCCCTGCTCTGCTGGGCCATGCATTGCTTCGCTCTGCTCTGCTTCATTTTGCATTGCTTTGCTTCACTCTGCTCGGTTCCTGCTCTGCTTTACCTTGCGTTGCTTTGCCTTGCTTTGCTCTGCCTTGTTTTGCTGTGCTCTGCTCTGCCGTGCGTTGCTTTACGTTGCTGTGCACTTGCCTTTGCTCTGCTCTGCCCCCCCTCTGCTCTCCTGTTTAGCCATGCATCGCTTTGCCTTTGCTTTGCCTCGCCCTGCCCCGCTGTGCCCTGCAGTACCCCCACCCCACTCCCTCTCCCCCCGCTTCTTCCAGAACCCCTCACCCC
>WBMW01003926.1:619296-634459 GCA_013396635.1 Penelope pileata | reverse complement strand
TGCTCCATGGGCAGAGATTCCCCCTCCCATGGGGAACGATGGCGGCCGCGTGGGGGTCTCCATCCCTGTGTGAAGAATTCCCATTTGTAAAAGACGTGGAGTCGTTAAAAAAGTCCTTACAAACCACGAAGGGCGGTGGGGAAGGGTGCGTGGGGTCGGGCATGGCAGCGAGGAGGCGAAGGGCTGGGGGGGATGGACACGGCCCTACCCGGAGCAGAGCCACGTGGCACAGGCTACAAAAAGAGTATGAAAAGGTAAAAAAAGCCAAACTGCGCTGGGTACGGGCTAGAAAGGTTCTTGGGGGTACCTACAGGGCCTCTTGGCTGGATGTGGGTGGGGGCTGATAGCTGGTGAGGGTTCAATGGGGTAATGCAGAGCCCTATGGGATCCTGGCTGATGTTGGGTGCAGGCCCCCAGTGTCCCAGGGGCTCTGGTCCCACCCCATGGCCATCAGCACCTCAGCTGAGCGTCCAAAAGCCCCAAAAGGAGGCACTTTTTCCTCCCTAAAATGCTGATGGTGGGTGATGTTGGAGTTGGGAATGAGTCCTCATCCCGGTGTCGGGCTGTGTGTAAGCACAGCATCAGGCACCGGCGGGGGTGGGCTGGGCATCATCCAGCATCATCCCACATCGTCCTGCATCCCACATCGTCCTGCATCCCACATCGTCCTGCATCCAGCATCGTCCTGCATCCAGCATCGTCCTGCATCCAGCATCGTCCTGCATCCAGCATCATCCTGCATCAACGCCCATCCAGTATCATCCCACATCCAGCATCATCCCACATCCCACATTGTCCTGCATCCCTCATCATCCCGGGGACCTCCCAAAATTGCTCCCCAAACCTGCTCCCTGTCACTGCAGGGGGACGGGCGTGGGGATGACCAGGAGCATCCTCAATGGGGAGGCAGGAGGAGGAGATGACAGTGGGCAGAGGAGAGGCATGGAGGTGTAGGAGAAAGGGATGGACCTGGGAAAAAAGCATCCGACACCGATTTTGGGGTCTGCGGGGGGCACTGATTTTTTGGGAGGGGGGGCAGGGTTTGGCTTTGCCTTTGGCATCACCTTTGGCATCATCGCCTCCGCGCCCCCAGCATCTCCCAAACGCAGAGCAGAGGGCAGAGCCCCGACCCCGTGCACTACACCGAAAGCGCGAAGCACAGCAGCACCCAGCGCGGGGCCAGCCAGCAAGCACACAAAGCAGGGAATGAGACAGCACGAGAGCCAACACCGAGCAACACCACAGCTAGAGCTAGAGATCCTGCAACTGAAACCAAAAATTGCATTTGGAAAGGAACCAACGATTTCATTCCAAGGTTACGCACATCCTTGCTTTGCTCAGCACCGCTCCGGTGCTTGAACTATGGAACAACCAAACGATTTTGTGAGCTGAAAAGTGACACCAATTTATTCTTTACATGATTTTTTTTTTTTCTTTCTAGGCAACTCTACAAACTTCAGATCTTTTGCCTCGCAATGCAGATCATCTTATTCCCCCAAAGGCGGCCGGGTTCGTTAAACATGCACATCTCTGTAGCTTCCAGGCCGTGTATTTTACTTATTTTTGTTTAAATTCTGTGGACTAGCAGGTCGTCCCCGTTCCTAAAAACTCTACATCAGTGTTCAGGGTGGCCTGAGTGCCCGTCAGGCTCCTTGAGGCTTTACAGGATCACGCAGAAGAACTTCTTCTCTCTGAAGGGGTTTTCTGAGGCCGGGACGGGGGTCAATAGGGGATCCTCCTTGGCGTGGGCTTCGCAGTACGCCATCAGGTCTGCTGCTGCCTTGGACACCTGCAGAGAAGGAGCCACGTGTTGGGGCTGGATGGCATGGGGGACACCCTGCCTTGAATCATAGAACCATAGAATCATTAAGGTTGGAAAAGACCTCTAAGATCACCAAGTTCAACCCCATCCCATCCCACCATGCCCACTGAGCCATGTCCCCAAGTGCCACATCTCCAGGGACGGTGACTGCCCCGCTCCCTGGGGACAAGATGTCTTGCCTTGTGGGCAGAACATCCCACTTGTGGGAAAGAACAACCTGCACTGAGGATGGGACATCCCACTTTGAGTCATCGAATCGTTAAGGTTGGACAAGACCACCAAGTCCAAGCTCAGCCCATCCCACCATGCCCACAGAGCCATGTCCCTCAGTGCCATATCTCCATGTTTCTTGAACTCATCCAGGGCAGTGACTCCACCACCTCCCTGGGTACGACACATCCCGCCTTGGGGATGAGACATCCTGCCCAGTGAGGAGCTTCTCCAGGCAACCATCCCCCATGGCCAACAGCGTGACCATGGGATGACCGTGGGCCCACTGGGATGAACATTCTCCATACCCACCACATCCAATGGCTCCTACAATACCATTCCAACCACCACACACCTTCACAACATCCCCCTAGGTGCCCGCCCGCTCCCCAGCTGCATCACCTTTATCCTGTCGATGTTGGCCTCCATCTTCAGCTGCTCCACCAGCTTGCGTGCCTGCGCTATGCTCGCCGTGTTGTTGCTGGCCATTGGCTGCAGGCTGCGGGCAGGAGCGGGGACGGGGGCTCAGCACAGAGCCTGGAATGCCTGAAACCCCAAAAGTCGTTTTGGTGGGGCTGTGTTTGGGGTGTGGAGGTGTTAGAGCTGAGCTGTACGACCACGGGTGTGAGGATGGGAGATGCAGACCGGCATTTAGCCTTGTGTTGAGGCAAGGGCAGAGAGCCACCAGCCTCCACGGGCATCGCTGCCAGAATGGGGATTCCCTATCAGCCATGCTCAGAGGGTGCTGGAGCATTATAGGAAGGGCTGCGGTGCAACAAAGCAGAGAGAAAGAAAGGGTCGAGCTCAGGGGCTGCCTCTGATTCTCCCATCCACGTGCCCCCAAGTGTGCCCCATGGGGCTGGTGGCTTTTGGGGCAACCAGAGGGTTGTGGGGTGGTCACGGGTGTTACGGGATGTCCATTCTGAGCCTGCTCCATCCCAGCTATCAGATGTTAAATGGGATGTGGGAGCTTCCTGTTGCTCAAGGTTTCCACTCCAGGCTGGCAGAGGATGCTCAGCACGGCCATGCCAGCTCCACTGTGGGTGTTTTTCCATACACTCTATACACCCTATATATCCTATATGCCATATATAATCTATATACCCGATGTACCACATAGATGGGCAGCACCAGCTGAGCACCCAGTCCCCCTCCCTCCCAGCACCAGTCCTTAACGAGGGCAGCATTGCTTTTACCAGGGGCAGGTCCTGCTGGCACGGTGCGTCCCTAGGGCAGCAGCTGCTCTGCTCCGCGCCGGCGTCCGACACCTTTAAATAAAGAGGGAAACAGAGAGACATGAAAAAAGGAACTGCTCAGATGGGTGCACTTTAGTGATGAGTATTGGGTCCCAATACCTTACACTGGAGTCTTTCATTGCAGAATGGGCTCTCTCAGAGCATGTTGTTCACAGGGTGCTCTGCACCTCCAACTGCCCACCCCGCTGGATCGCATCCTCTCCCATTCCCCAATTTCCCATATTTTTCCCAAGCCCCAGGTGGCTTTTCCCTGCTTTGAAGAGAAACGTTCTCCCAAAAGCACAAGGAAAAGCAGCAGTCACACAGCAGAGAATCCAAAATCATCAACATCCACTCGAGCCAACCCTTGGGCATCCTCTGCCTGGAGGACCGAAGGCACATTGTTGGGGTGAAAGCCTCCGTGTTGGCGGTTTTGGTGAAGAATCCTCCCTTCAAGTCACTGGTACACTCTGAGAGTGGGCAAATCCAGCCAGGATTTTGGGGAAAAATGGCTCCTATGGGGCAGGCATCACCTGCACATCCAACCCCACACCCAACGTAGAGATAATGGGGTTTATCGCCATCAGCTTGGGATGCTCTCGCCGACGCGTTTTTAAGCCATCCTGAAACATTTGTGCTGAACGTCATCACTAAAACCAGGCTGCTCAGCTGAAAAATAATGACTAAATACACATAAAAGGCTGTAAAAATACTACAGATGGAAAGGAAACAACAGAGAGCCACGTTCCCATGGGGCAGGAGCTGAGCAGGTGCAGGGAGAGGAGCCCCAGAATGCCCTGATCACACGTGGCCCCTATTTCCTTAAGGCAAAAGGATGTAATGACCCTGCCCCACACCCTGGGGCTCCTCTCTCAGCTCTCAGCAGCATCACAGCCCCCCATCTCCACCTACAGGGATTGATTCCCTTTTCCAACCAACATTTCCTTGCCCGACACTGAACACGGCGCTGAAATCACCAAAAAGCAGCTCACGGGTCGGAGACACAGCAGCGAAGAAAGAAAGAAATTAAAGGGTGAAAATGAGCCTGTTTCCATGGCAACAGCTTCGTTATCACGCTGGTGGCTGATGCCATCCAGCAGCCAGGCACGAGGTGTGACGAGCGTGGGGCTGGCCCCAATACTGGCATTGCACCCATGTCTGGGGTTGGGTGCCAGCCCCACATCTGTCCTGGGGTGGGTGCCAGCCCCATATCACACTGCTGGAATGGGGAGGGCAGAAAACCCATCTTAGCCCTGCGTGGCCCTGTGCTGCTGGATTTCACCCCAAAAGCAGCACCGTGGGCACCCCAAGTGGTGTGGAGCACATGGGGTGAGGCACAGCACAGGGTCTTCCCAATAGGTTTTCTCCTCCAAAACTGGTACATGGAGGAATCTTCCCAATGAATTTTCTCCTCCAAAATTGGTACATGGAAGGAGCTTCCCAATGAATTTTCTCCTCCAAACTGGTACATGGAAGGAGCTTCCCAGTGAGTTTTCTCCTCCAAAATCAGTGCATGGAATAAAGAGCTCATCGCTGGATGTGGCTCCATAGGGATCACTGCTTTGTTCCACCGATCCCTTACCACCACCAAAGGCAAAATCTCATTTACAGCTGGAGCTGACGGTGCATGGCAGTGTGTCCCATCCCAGGCAGCCCAGGAGAAGCCTCCTCCAAAGCAGAGCACAAGGATGTACGCAGCCATGAACTGGGGCGTGGGGCAGAGCCAGCCCCGTGGAGCATTTTGGGAGCCCCACTGCAGGGTTTTCCCTTTTGCCTTTGAAAGTTCCCATGGGCGGCACACGGAAGTGAGACTCCGGGGTTGTTTTCTCACACGTGCCCCAACGGTTGAAAAAAGAAGGCAAACAGAAAGATGCCTCAACTTCCTTTATTTTATTTTTTTTTTTTAAAAAAAAGATGATTGGGGTGAAGGGTCACGTGGCTGGCAGCCATGTGAGCTCAGCAAAGGACTGGCAATAAGGACACCCAGCAGTCCTGAGCTGCACCAAGCATCGCCTCCTGCCATGGTTTGCAAACAAGTTTAGAAACCATCCCTACATTCACTGATGACCTCTGCTCTGCTCCTCGCTGTGCTGATGCCTCCTGTGCTGCTCCATCATAGAACCATCAACCCAGAGACACATGGAATGGGTTGGGTTGGAAGGGACCCTAAAGATCATCCGGCTCGTCCCCCCTGCAAGCAGCAGTTGGCCTCTATCCCATACAGGGATGCAAAAAAAATAAAAAAAATCATCAAAAATAGATGAATGGTCTCCACTGCTTGCATTTTATTTTTATGCTCGTGTTTTATTTTTGTACAGCTGGCCTAAGAAGAGAACACGCGGCTTTGGAAACTCCCTGAAAACGTCGACGCTGCCCGGAAAAAACAGAAGCATCCCAGCTGGCCTCCTGCAAAGCACCAGCCCAGCAATGGCTTCCCCTTGCTCTGCCCCATGGTGGGACATCCTCCTGTGGGTCACGCTCCTGGATTTCTGTGATTCTGTGATTTCTCCCCCCTGGATCCCTTACAGCCCAGTGGAAGCAACAGTCCTACATGCCTGCAGGTTTCAGCACTCTGAGCTCCAGTGCAGGTTTTAATGCTGGAAAACACTATGCAGACATCTCTGGAAATGCTTCAGTTTATTATTTTGCATTTCCGCTGCAGCGATGGCCAAGGGAAGACAAGTTCCTGCTCTGTAATGCGCTATATCCATACTACATAGTGCCATCAGAAACCCCCCAAAAGCTCATTTCTACCATGGAGACACCACCAGGAAACCTACATCACCCTTTAATTAGAGTAGGCATCACATTGCTGAGTTCTTGATTCTTGCACTTCTTGGTGCCTTCACCAAAATAACTCAAATTGACCTTAAAATAAACCCATCTTTCTCAGAAATCCCAGTTCCTTGCCCCACAGCTCTCCAGTATTTGCCAGCGTTGAGACAAAGACGTTAACGGGCGGTGCGAGGGAGGAGGGCATGGAGCAGGGATGCTGTTACACGGTGTTATTTGCAGAAGGATTTTGGCATTTTGCTGTGCAACACCTTTCCCAAAAGGGCAAACCCATACTGAGCCTCATGCAAGGTTGCCCTTCATTCAAAGCCATGGCCATATCACCAATCACCATGGCCACCCACCAAGCACCATGGCCATGTCACCAAGCACCATGGCCGTCTCACAAAGCACCATGGCCACCTCACCAAACACCATGGCCATCCACCAACCCCCATGACCACGTCACCAACCACCATGGCTATCCACCAACCCCCATGGCCATCCGCCAACCACCATGGCCATCCAGCAACCCTCATGGCCATATCACCAACCACCATGACCACGTCACCAACCACCATGGCCATCCACCAACCACCATGGCCATCCACCAACCACCATGGCCATCCACCAACCACCCAGTGCTGGGAACAGCAGGCGGATAGGGGAATTTAGGAAGCCAATGAGCCAATGATTTGGCCAAAAACTCACACTCTGAGGCAGGTTTAGCCCTGGAAACTCCACCTTTGAGCCTTTTTGCATCACCTTTTTGCCCAGAGAAACCCTGCACCACGTGGAGCCTTCAGCCGTGCCACAGGAGCCTCGCTGCCATCCCCAATGATTTCACCTGAACCAAACCTTTATTGGAATTTTATTTTAAGTAACAGCCACACGAAGCCTAATAAACCCTTCCAGCCACTGGGAATTGCCCCCCGAGTTACATCAGCCCAGAAACAACCCCGTTAACCATCCCATTAAGCTTAAGACCCCTCAGGAATTACCTTAGACTGCTTTAATTAGGTATCCACAGTACAAAAGAATTAATTAATTAGTGATAAGCACCTGAACCACATTACTCATAAGGAACTATTTCAAGCTTCAACTACATCAAACAGGTCACAGCCCGTAGTGGAGCAAAGCCCCAGTGCTGCTCCTCTCCCCATCCTCACTGGCAGCTCTTTCTCTTCCATCTCTTTTTTTTTCTTCCTTTTCTCTTCCTCTTTTTCTCTCCCTTTTTTTCCTTTTCTCTCCCTCCTTTTTTCTTCCTTTTCTGTCCTCTTTTTTCCCTCTTTCCTTCCTTTTTTCTCCTTTTTCCCCATTTCCTTCCTTTTCTCTCCCTTCTCCCCCCTTTCTTCCTTTTCTCCCCCTTTCCCCCTTTCTTTCTTTTTCTCCCCTCTTTTCCCATTTCCTTCCTTTTCTCTCTTTTTCTGCATTTCCTTCATTTTCTCTTTTTTTCCCCATTACCTTCATTTTCTTTTTCCCAATTTCCTTCATTTTCCTTTTCTCCCCTTTCCTTTTCTCTCTTTTTCCCTTCTTTCCTTTCCTCTTTTCCCCTCTTCTTTCCTTTTCTCTCTTTTTCCCTCTTTCCTTCTTTTTCTTTTCTCCCCCCCTTCCTTTCTTTTCTGTCTTTTTTCCCCCTTTCCCCCCCTTCCCCTCCCTTTTTTCCCCCTTTCCTTCCTTCTCCCCATTCCCTGCACCCCAAGCTTGTGCCTTTGGGAGCCACCACTCAAGCCCCACGTGGCGATGGCTGAGCTTTACCATCATTCTCTGAGATCTGTTACACTGTGTACACAAGTTCTGGGACAAACCCCTGCATGGCTAACCTGCAGATATTTTGCTGCAGCATCCCTAAGATCACTGCTCTGTGAATAAAGATGCTGCTGATGGCCAGACCCCAAGCAGCAGGAGGAAGAGGATCGCCACGGAACGGGGGTGATGGTTTCCAAGTGGAGGAGGGGGGAGGAAGGAAAAATAAATCCTCATGCTTTTATAACCCATAATGTAGAAAAGTGATTTATTGCACGGAGGAGCACGCTGAGCACGCTCCATTCCCGCGGGCGCGCGAGCGGCGGGGCTGCAAATGGGGTCATTGGGGCTGGGGAGCCCGCGGCGGGCTGAGCACAGTGCTCCTGACCCACATCCCCTCTGCTCAGCAGCGCTTCTGCTGCTGTGCCCTTCTTGCTGCAGCCTTGGGCGAGTGCAGAAAGTGATGGTGGGGCAGGCAGCGCACCTGGGGCCCTGGGTGCAAGCAGCAGGAGGGCACAGCTGGGGCTCTCGTGGCCGAGGCTCAGATCTCAGCACGCCCACCACTCCCAGCAAGCCACTTTGGCTTCGTGGCATTTTCCTGCTCTCAGTGCTCCCCTCCTCTCTTGCTAAACCCCAGATGGCAACGTCTCAATTTTCCCACCAGCCTGTTTCCCCCTCAAAATGCACACAGAGCGTTTTCTCCTTTGTTGAAAGCCGGGTTTTCTCACAGTGTTGTTTACCATAAGCTACCGGAAACCCCGAGCTGCCGATGCTGTGTCCCTGCCACGCTTCCTGCTGAGTCAATGGCACTGCATGTGACACCCAACATCATTCTCGCTGCGTCGCGAGGTGACACGCTCAGCAAACGCTGCTGTTGCGCAGACGGGAGAAGAAAACCACCCCAGAGCCACTCGCTGGGGCGGCGGCTTTACATTCGCAGCATGAGGCATTGTAAAAACACAAAGGAAGAATGCAGAGCCAAAGAATAGATGCCAGCGCCTGGGTAAAGCTGTGCCAGGTGGCGTTTCCTGCACAGCTCGCCCTTCCATCCATTGCCCATCCCTCCAGCATCCACCCATCATTCGTCCCTCCCCATCCATACCTCCATCCATCCAGCATCCCTCCATCATCCATCCATCCTTCACCCATTATCCACATGTCCTTTCATCCATTCACTCCTCCATCATTCACCCCTCCCTGCCTCCTTACCTTCATCATTCATCCCTCCATCATTCATCCCTCCATCCACACCTCCATCCATCGAGCATTCATCCCTCCATCCTACCAGCATTCATTCATCATTCATCCCTCCATCATCCATCCATCCATCCTTCACCCATTATCCATCCGTCCTTTCATCCATCCCTTCCTCCATCATCCACCCCTCCCTGCCTTCTTCCCTCCACCATTCATCCCTCCATCCACCATCCATCCATACCTCCATAAATCCAGCATTCATTCATCATTCATCCCTCCACCATCCATCCATCCCTCCATCCTTCCCTCTGTTATTCATCCCTCCATCCATTCATCATTCACCCATTAGCCAACCATCCATTTGTCCACCCATCCCATCCCTCCCTCCATCATCCATCCATCCATTCCCCCATTCATCATCCATTCATCCCTCTCTCCATCATTCATCCATCATCCCTCCATCCATCATCCCTCTATCCCTCACTACAGTGGGGATGGAGCCCCACAAGGGTTGCAGGGCAGGATGGGATCCATAGCTCTCCCCCTGGCCATGCTCCATGCCCCACGTGCCTCATGTATTCCACCCCGTGCCAGCTCCCTTAACCTCACAGAACCCTACAGAGCAACCTGCAGCCGCCATGTTTCAGCTTTCCCTGCCCACTGGCTCCTCAGCACCCATCTTGCTGCTGCTTCCTGTATCTCTGCTCCTGGAGGAGCAGCCTCCATTCCAAGCCAGACTACATTTTGCATCCATTAATGGGAACATTGACACAGGGCTCAGATTTAGGCTCAAAACCCATCATCACATCCTTCATTTGCTGTCTGTTCCTCCCCACAAACCCTGATCACCGCATTAAATCCCCTTTTTATTCCAGAGCAAGGAGCTGGGGGTGGCTGCATCCCCCCCCCCAGGCATCAGCCAGGAAGCAGCAGACACGGATACAGCCCCCAGCGAGGACGCCGGGCTGAGCAGCAATTATATTAAATCAGCTGATAAATAATGCAACGTATTTTGATGGTAGCAGCGCTGCAAGCCCCGCACAAACACCATCACGTCTCCACAGTATTAAAAATACAATAGATGGAGCACAATCAGGTCAGCAGTGAAGAATGGAACCTAAAGCCCTTTGGAAATGCTGTCCATGGGGTAGGCTGGGGCAGGGGTCCCAAGGCTGATGCCACCAACCAGCTCATCGCAAGGTCCTACCCAAGCCATGGGCTCACCCAGCACCTGACCAATGCTCAGAGCCTTCCCAGCAAGAACACGTCCCCAGAGCTGGTGGGAAGAGCTCTGGGTTGTTTCTACAGGTCATTGTGGAGGGCTGATGGCCCCAAAGGATGCCAAATGAGGGGGCAGAAGCCCACCAGAAGGCACATAAAGGTATGTGGAGAAGACTTGGACAAGTTTCTGTGTGCCACGGAAGGAAAGAGGCTGCTGAGATGGTCCTGGACCACACATTGTGCATGGATTCGCACAATGGTGGGACCACTGATGGTCAGGACACCTCCAACCCAAATCATCGAATCATAGAATATTCTGTGCTGGAAGGGACCCACCGAGCATGCTGGTTCATCACCAAGATCCCTGTTTGCTCCCTGGAAAATGCCTGAGGGATCCCAAAGGACAGGAAAATGAAGG
Organism: Penelope pileata; assembly: GCA_013396635.1. Lineage (NCBI taxonomy): Eukaryota > Metazoa > Chordata > Aves > Galliformes > Cracidae > Penelope > Penelope pileata. Next base: position 623,838 of record WBMW01003926.1, on the reverse strand, counting down.
GGCAGATCCTTGGGCAGCTCTCCTCATGGTCACCTGTTGGCTCTTGGGGCCAACGCAGCCCAGCCAAAACCACAGCTGGAGATTTCTGCCGTAGCATGGGCTCACAGCAACCAACATCATCCATCTTTGGGCCTGAGATCCACCTCCAAACCAGCCTGCTCCATTCTCCCAGGTATTTCAGGGGAACCATCTCCCCATGCTCCCCATCCAGATCCAACCAATGGGCCAAAGCCAAGAGCCGGGGCGGGCAGAAGGAGCCCTGGGAGCGACCGTAACCATACAGCAAGTGGGATAAAATGGCACAGCACGCCAGCAGAGCATCCTGCCCAGCCAAAGCCTCCATCCCAAAAATGTGGCAGGGGGGTGGGTTTTGCATGGCCAACAGGACCCCAGGAGGGAGTACGGGCCGCGTGCGCGAGTGGTTGTGGTTGCAGCTCTGCACGAGAGAAGCTCTATAGAGATGGTGAGAGGTTTCATCAGATAAGAAGGATGAGCAGGAAGTGTCACGAGTTGCACTGTCGAGCAGCTACAGAGCGAGCCTGCTCCCGCCATGGGCTTTGTGCAGCCCCTGCTACATTTGGGACACGCTTCAGGAATCCCAAAGCTGCTTGGCAGCACCCATGGTAATGCCCTTGGACAGACACCATCACCCCCAGCTCACAATGCAGATGCTGGGAGTTTCTCCCATTGCTTTGTGCTTCAAGGGACTCAGAGTATCCATCCAAGAAGACCCAGGAGCGTTTTGCTGGAGCGGTGTGGCATGGAGACCATGTCACTGGGCTCCAGCAGGGCAAAGCCACCTCCAGGACACTTCCCCTTTCTCAAAGCCGTAAACTCCAATGGGGTGGATACACCCTGCAGCCAAGGAGCCCTTAACATCCCCTTGGCCTGAGCTGGTGGGTGAGAGGACCCGTGTCCTGCACAGAGCAGATGGACAGACAGCCCCAGAGTGTGGGAATGCACCCAGACCCTACGGTGCCTCGGGGTGAGGGCACCCAGCTCCAGCACCCTGCCCTGCTCCTGCTAATCCCCAGCAAAACCACCAAAAACGCGACCAAAAATGCATCCCAGCTCTGGTGGAGAATGGCCTAAAAACTCCAAAACTGCAGTGGGCACCCTGGCTGTGCTCAGTCCCTGCAGCCAGGGGCTGGGACATTGGTTGGGGTGCGGGACATGAGCTGGGACATGGGACGTGGGTTGAGACATGGGTTGGGATGTGGGACATGGGCTGGGGTGCGGGACATGGGTTGGGACGTGGGTTGGGATGTCGGACATGTGTTGGGACATGGGTTGGGATGTGGGCTGGGATATTGGACATGGGCTGGGACATGGGTTGGGATGTTGGACATGGGTTGGGACGTGGGCTGAAACGTTGGACATGGGTTGGGATGTGGGTTGGGATGTTGGACATGGGTTGGGACTTGGGTTGAGACATGGGTTGGGTCATGGGACATGGGTTGGGATGTGGGCTGAGATAGTGGACATGGGTTAGGACATGGGTTGGGACACGGGTTGGGACACTGGGACCGACACAGCCGCAGGATCCATCCTCGCTCCCAGCTGTGCAGTCGCTGGAGGAGCACAGCTTCCCCAACACAGCAGCACTGACACGACAGCGCTGACAACACCTATAATTAGTGCCACCAATCCATCCGGGCGGTGTCACCGTGTTCCCTAACGTGCCAGCCGGGAAAGCGCCCGCGCCGAGGAGCCGATCCCGTGCTCCCGCTGTGGGTGCTCTCACAGCACATCTCCCACGAGCAGAGATGCTCACGGCACCGTATCCCTGCAAGGCTCCAGCTCCCAGCTCCGGGCACAGCAGCGGGGCTGCGGGGTGGGGGGTTCTGCAGCCCCTGCAGGGGGGATGCTGCAGGAGGGATGTGATGGGGTTTTTCCCCTTTGCTGGGATCGTGTGCCAATCGGAAGGAGCACGGATTGCCCTGGGGCTGCGATGAGCTCTGAGGGTCGGGGATGCTCTTACGGTGATGCCCAGCGAGGAGAGCAGCTCATAGGGAGCATTACAGGAGCAAACTTTCCTCCCCCAAGCCAGGCACTGGTACCCACAACTCCACCCGACCCTGTGTAACTGACCACTATGGTGATGGCAAGAAGAGGGAGAGCAAATGCTGCGTTGAAAGCAAAGGGAGGATGAGATAAAGCGAGAACTCACTGTGCTTGGTGCGGTAAGTGGGGCTGGGTGCAGCCGCTGCCCGAGGATTGAGGAAGGCGTTGCCAGCAAATGGCAAGGTGGGGAGGTTTAATGGTGCGATGCCATTTCAGGAATTTTTTTTATTATTATTTTTTTATTTTTTCCCACTGAGTGTGTGGAAAATGGGTTTTGCCTGCACGAAATGGAGGAGATGCATTATTCCAGACCTCAGCCTCCCCGCATGCAGCTCTCACGGGGACGCACAGGGGTCGGGGCCGGGAGCCACTCCCTACTGCCACAGCCCCAAACCCACGCAGACCCCACAGGGCCGTTCCCAATCCCACCCCATGGGTTTGGAGCAAGCCTCACTTCTCCACGCAGCCAAGACCTCATCCAAATCCCCCTTTCCTGCACAGCACCAGGCTTCATCCCATGGATGGGACCACAGCATCCCTTTCCTCCATCCCACCGCTGCCACCGAGCAAAGAACCAGCGAGGCCAGAAACAGCCAGAAAAGGAAAAAGCAAGAAAAACAAACCCCAAACCCCAGCTCCTGGGCTCATCTCTGCCATTTTTGCATGCACACAGTCATACCCCGCTCCGGGCACAACCAAAGGACCAAACACTCGGAGGAGTCACGCTGAGCACCGATGCAACTCATGCCAAAAATGATGCTTTTCCCAACCCTAAAACGGAGCTGGGATGGTGGTGCCACCCCACAGCCCCCCAGGGCAGCGTTTTTGGGGCCGTGGGGCTGGGTGCCGGCTCGCCAGCCCCAATTGCTATGGAAACTGCCTGCGCAGCGCTGCCTTCCCTCCTCCCATGACTCACGGGTTTGCAAAGGGAGAAGGGCTGCCTCGGCCGCCGCCGTTTTGAGGCCAAAACAGCAAAAATCGTGTGTTTATGGGGCCGGTTGGGAAGGCATTGCCTTGCCGTGTGCTGAGTTGGAGATTTTGCTTTGAGCTTGCGGTTCTCCGGTGCTGGGCAGTGAAGGTGTTGGTTTGGGGTTATTAAAATAATCCTAATTATTGGGTTTCTCCCGTGGCAGGCACCCACGTTGCTCCAGGCTGATCCCAAAGAACCATCCCCCAGGGTGGTGTGGCAGAAGGTCCCAACGCATCCCCAGCACTGGGATGGTGCTGGATGGATCCCCCCAAGTTGGGGACATCATGCTGGGGTTGGCTCTGGTCACCACCCATCGTGTCACAGGTGGCAGAGTGCCACTGGTAAGCAAGGCCAGGGCTGGAAAAGCCAAGAAAAGCCCCAAAAATCGGGGCTAAGGGGACAGCCCGACCCCCACATCCCATGGAGTGGGGTGGGAAAAGCCCCGCTCCAACACCCAGAGCACCTCTGAGCATCCTCACGGGGAAAGGCTTCGCCCCGGGGCTTTCCTGGCAATAATTAATTGAGTCATATTTCAACCCAGCCTGCGGCCATATGGCAGAAAAGAGGATTAGAATCACGGGCTCCAGCTGCATCGAGGGAAATCCAGTTATGGGGAAAAATCCTCCATGCTTGGCCCCAGCCCCGTGCCAAGGGTCCAGCCCCGGCCCTGGGCAGTGCAGTGGGGATTTGGGGCTGTAAGTGGGAAACAGATAATAGGGGAAACACACAGCATCCCTGCCAGCACACCATAGGGTGCTGCCCTGTGCTCCCACACCGTTAACCTTTGGGGCAGCACACCCGAAGTTCGTTAGGGACTCGTTAGCAACAAGCAGGGGAGATGAGATTCGAGCTATTCCTTAAACATAAACCTGTTTTCCAGCAAGAAGACAAAAGTTTGGGGTTGGGTTCTGCTCCCTCTGGCGCGGGGAACCCTCGGACCGTTTTTTCCCAAGCAAATCCACCCCCCCCTCCCCCCCAGCAGAGCTGCACGGGCACCCGGAGGCTTTGCCATGGTTACTTTCCCTGGAACCCAGCGTGCTGCTCCCTGCTGCACGGCCACCGGGAACACAGCGGGGACAGAGCAGAATTCTGGCTGAAATCACAGCGAGAGGGATGGAGGGGTGGCAGGGTGGGGCACCCCAAAATCCCCCCTCCGTCCACATCCATCCCAGCAAGAGCTCGGGGCAGGGATTTAGGGCAGGGAAAGCCCTTTGCAGGGGGGTTAAAAAAAAAATAGAGAACACTACGTCTCATTCATCCCGAGAAAAAGCCTTTCATGTGACGGCAAATCAGTCGATTAAGTGAGGATCAGCCCCTGTGGGTCGGAGCTTTGTCGGGGCTGAATGCCCCCCCCGCAGCCCCCCCCCCCGGGATGGGGTCCCCGTGCAGGTGCTATGGGGCGGGACACCCCGTGGGGCGATGCACACAAGCGGTGGGGTGATGGGGTGATGCACCCCAGGGGGTTGGGTGGGATCGTCTCCTTTTTGGGGAAATACTCGGAGCCCGCT
>WBMW01003926.1:590339-614129 GCA_013396635.1 Penelope pileata | reverse complement strand
TTTTTTTTTTTTGTACCAATCCACCCTCCCCCCAACATTTCTTATAAAAATAAGATTGTGCTTATTTATAAAACAATAATTTTTTATATATATATATATATAAGAAAAGCTTCCAGTTAAAAAAAAAAACAGGTGGTATATCAAAATACGGTAAAACTTTGGCTGTCGATGGCTAAACTCTAATTAAAAACATCGACGAAGAAGGCATCGCGCTGTGAACACCTGCATCTCGTTCTTCGGTACCGACGGCGTTACACCTTTTGGGCTGGCTTCCTGGGTGCACATTCAGAAGCACGTCACCACCATCCCTTGGCAGAACTATTCAAACCATAAAGGACTTAAAGATGTAGGAAAAGCCTTGTGAAAATAGGGCTGAGACCGCGCCGGGCAGAGCCACGCTTCCGACACAGCTGTGTCTGTATTCCCCTCCGTACAGGAAAGTCTATTTTCTTGCCTTAGTGCTTTGAAAAAACAATGATTGTCTCTATGCTTTGTTAAAGAGAGGCATATCCTTTGCATAAAGGGTATTTTGGAGCAGAAATACAACCAAAATGGGTCTATAAGATCCAGACATATATAAACACTGATATATTTATATATGTGATTTCTATCTACTGGGAAGCATTATTGCAATACTCTTACAGATGACCCATTCTTCATTCTCCTTTTTTTCCTCTCGGGGGGGGGGTATTTTTGGTTTCTGGGTTTTGTTTATTCAGAACAAAGCTCCATGAAGCTCTCTGTGAAGCCCTCCAGGAAGGCTCCGGCGCGTTTCTGGAAGGATTTCCTTCCCCGTGCATGGACGTCCCTGATACTTATTGCTTAATTCTCGCTTCCCATACTGGCCTTTAGGGTATTTACATCTCTTTGGCTTGACTTGGACGCAGCAGTCTGGCACTTCCCTCCCAGCAGGCAGTGGCAACGCTAAGGACAGGGGTTGGGGTGGGGAGAACCCCCAAATTTGCCACTGAGAAACCATGGGTTGGCTTCGGCTGGATCCAACGCGTTGTGCTTCTCCGAGGTGAAAGAAGACGATTCACGCACACAAACAACTTCCAAAGGTGAAAGGACGCCGAGGGACCTGTCCCCGTCCCCCCGGCCTCTTGTCGGGGCCTTGCTCCAAGCACGACCATCCCCATGGCCTCACTCGGCGGGGAAAGCTTGGGTAGGCCACGGCGGGGGCCAGCGGGGCCTGGGCTCCCCTGGGCAGCAGCCAGTGCTGTCCCCACCGCGCTCAGACGACAAACTCGGGGACTTCGTCATGGGTGAGGTCCAGCGAGAAGTATTTGCTGGTCCGTTTGGCGGGGAAGCTCTCCTGGATGTTGAGGCACTGCCGGGCCAGGCAGCCATTGCAGTAGAGGCCATCGTCGCCCAGGCCGTGGCCGCAGCCGAAGGTGTAGCTCTGCGCCGTGTCCTGGCACAGGTCCGCCAGCTGCAGGAAGTCCTTCTGGTAGAGCCGAATGTCGTCCAGGCTCAGGCTGTGCCGGTCTGTTGACGTTTTGGGTTTCCTGCACGCTGTCTGTGTCAGGGAAAGGGAGTTAAGGACACAGGGGGACCCAAATGCCACTGTGAGTGGGGACAGTGGGACGAGGAGCGTGCTGGTGGCACCCACCTGGGGTAAGGAGTCCGTGCTCTGTCCCCGGAGCTTCACCACCGTCTCTGAGGAGCTGGAGGTGGAGGAGCTGAGCTCCTTTACGATCAGCCCTGCGTGGGGGAGAGGGTGTGAGGGTCAGCTCGTGGCTGCTGTCAGCCCCTTGCACTGGGGGCAAAGCACCCTCCAAGGGATGGCACCCCAAGGGCTCTGCATTGCCCCGAATTTGCACCAAAATGGCGTCCAAAGGCAAAATTATTCCCACTGTCTCTGGCCAGGACACCGCTGCCCTTGTCCCCTGGTGTCCCCAAATCACAGAATGGCTTGGGTTGGAAGGGACCCCAAAGATCATCCAGTTCTGACTCCTGCTGCAGTTGCCAACCACTGAATCAGACACCAGATGAGGTTGCTCAGGACCCCATCCAACCTGGCCTTGAGCAGCTCCAGGGATGGGGCACTCACAGCTTCTTCTGCCCACTGTGCTTGTGTGGCCACCCATGCTTCCCTCTCACAGGGTCTTGCTGCACGGGTTTGTGTTTCACTTCCACGTGCATCACCCAAAAAAGTTAAAGTAAATCCTCCCCAGAGGAAAACCTGCACCTTTCCGGTGCTTTTTACAGTTCCACCAGGCTGAATACTTCCCATCTCTGCTACCACCCATGGGACAAACACGTTTTCCCTGCATCCCAAAGAGATGCTCAGGCTAATTTCCCTCTGCCCAGCACCAAGGCAACGCACATGATGGAGGAGGAAATGCAGGAGCAGAAGCGAAGCACGGCGTTACCTGAGTGCCCGTTGAACTTGCGTGACAGCAGCATGTCCTCGGTGATGTACACGCACATGTCGGGGCTCACCTCCAGCGCCAGCTCGCCCGCCCGCTCCAGCTCCCGCGGGTCATCCACCAGCATCTCGATCTCTGCACCAGGAGGGATGGGGAAGGGTCAACCCCGCGCCACCCACCCACCAAGCCTGCTGGCACCCAAGCTGCACGCCCAGCGGTCTCTCAGGTTGGATATTAGGAAAAATTTCTGCTCAGAAAGAGTGGTCAGGCATTGGAACAGGTAGATGTGGCACTTAGAGACGTGGCTCAGTGGGCACGGCGGTGATGGGTCAATGGTTGGACTTGGTGGCCCTAGGATTCTATGATTCTGTGGTTTTCTCACCATCATCCTGCGAATCCTCCTCCAGCCGGTCCTTGCCCCCACTCTCCACCCCAGAGGTGTGGGAGCTGCCGTGGCTGGTCATGGAGCTGCACGTCTTCAGCTTGCGGTGGACGCCGGCGTCCTCGGGTCCCATCTCCCGGGGTTTGGGGTCAGCCTCGATGCCCGAAGTGTGGGAGCTGCTGTGGCTGGCGGTGGAGTGCCGGGACAGGCGCTTGTGCCGGATGCTGCCAGCACTGCTGCCGCTGGCCCGCGAGCGCTTCTCCAGCTGCTCCATGTCCAGGTCCAGTGTGTCGCTGATGTACGACTCACGGTACTGCTTCTTCTCTGCAGGGACAGCCACACAATGTTGGCATGCAGCCCCTGGGTACCTCCTGGCACCCAGGGAGAATGACACCCAAACCCAGCTGGGTGGCACAACGGGAGCCAGCCCCGTTTGATGGCATTTGGGAACTGTTGGAGGTGGGTGAGGAGCTTTGGACCTGCTGGGCTCGGTGCTGTGTCCTTCCTCCAGTGGAGGAGGAACAGGAGAAGAAGGAATAGGTGGAGGAGGAGGTGGAAGAGAAAGAAGAAGAGGAAGACGAGGAGAAGGATAAACAGGAAGAAGACAAGGAGGAATAGGAGGAATTGGAGGAAGAGAAGGAAGACAAGGAAGAGGAGGAGGAAGAGAAAGCAGAGGAATAGGAGGAGGAAGAGAAGAAAGAGAGGAGAAAGAAGAAAGGGAGGATGAACAGGAGGAAGAGTAAAAGGAGGTAGAAGGAGAAATAGGAGAAACAGGATGGAAGAGGAGGAGGAAGAGGGAGAGAAGGAGAAGAAGGAAAAGAAAGAAGAAAAGGAGGAGGAGGAAGAGGAGGAGAAGGAGGACCAGGAGGAAGAGGAAGATCTTGGGGAAGGGACAAGGGCACTGGGAGTGCTGCACTGCGACCCTCAGGAACCACAGCAGGGCTTGCACCACCAGCAGCCTGGGGGTCTGCAAGCACCCACCACAGCCAGGGGAGGATTTCTGGTGGGGCAGGACCAGGGCAGGACCACCAAGGGTAGCCATGAAGCAGCTTCATGCCCAGGCACGGGCAGGATTTGGGGATTTGGCCCCGACACCTACCCTCGTTCTCCTCCAGCCTGCGGACCTGCCGCAGCACGGGCTGCAGGTTCATGTAGAGCCGGTGGCTGCTGCTCAGCAGCTGCAGGAGGTGCCGGGAGCGCAGTGGGCAGCCTGTGTAGTAGATGAGCTTCCTGGCCGAGGGCAGCCCGTCGGGCAGGATCTCAAACTTCTTGCCCTGTGCACGAGATGGGGGACGTCAACCCAATTGGAGCACCCTGCGATGAGCCAGCCCCGCCACGCATGGCTTGCACTCACCACAAACACCAGTTTGCCCACGTTTGTCCAAGGGAAATCGTAGAGCAGCTGCTTCTCCTCATCTAGGTTCTGCAAATAGAGACAAGGAGGATGAGGATGGCAGCGTGGGCGTCACATGGGGATGGAGCCGGGTCTGGGCTGTGCAGGAGCATACCTGGAAGATCTGAATGCCCCGCGTCGTCAGCCCCAGCGTCAGCGAGGCATCCACCTCCCTCTTGTCCTGAGGGGAAACATGAGATGCTTTTAAATGCATGATTTGCAGCATAAAGTGGGTAAATCTGCCCCCACAACCCAGCTGCCTGACTCTAATCACCCCATCTCCTGCTGCAGTAGATGTTGGATGATGGACTTGAGTCCAACACAGGTTGCACCCTCCTTTGTTGCCACCTCACCTCCCCAAAATGTCTGAACCTAAAGAGCAGTTTAACCCAAGGAAGGTTCAAAGAACCTTCAGAACCAAGGCTGAGGCACTCCTATGAGCTGACACCAAACAGGTGACAGTGCAGCAGCAGCCACGTGTGCGCCACAGCTCGCCCAAGCACATTTCCCTACTGGGCATAAAGGGCTGGAAATGAAATATTTTCTTTTTTTTCCAGCTCTTTTCAACCATGTTCCCCCTCACCATGCTCAGACACTCTCCTTACTCGCTGTTCCCCATGCTCTCTCAAAGACAAACTTTAATTTAAGGCTGGGCAGACTGGTCTGGTGGGAGCTCCAACCCAACCACTATGGCAGTGAATGCAACTGGATGGGCTTTAAGGCCTCTTCCAACCCAGCCACTGGGTAATTCTATGGCAGTGAATGGAACTGGAGGGGCTTTGAGGCCCCTTTCAACCAACCCAAACTATCTTGTTGTTCCATGATCCTATAATACAAAAACCCCAAGATGTTGGACACCTTGCTTTAACCTTCCCTGCAGTCCAGCCCTGGTTGCTTGCCTCTCCCTACCTTATAACATGTGGAAGCACTGCAAACCTGCATCCTCCTTCCTACCTCTGTGAGCCAAACACATCCCTGCTCTGCCACCAAGGCCATTCCATGCCAACACCCAAAATACCATAGCAATTCCCCTGGAATGCAGACCCAGCACCCACCTTGTAGAGCCGGTAGTAGTGCACAGCCACGTCGTCCAGCCGCACGGCCTCCTTGATGTACTTCAGGTGGGCCTCGGAGGCCGTCAGGGCGAACTGGTCCTTGTGCATGTTGGGGACGTGCTTCAGGATGTAGTCCCGGCCCCGCTTCGCCACGACCTGGTTGTGAGAGAAGAGAAACTCGTTGAGGCGATCTCAAGAGATATGGAAAAGCAGAGTGATGCTTTCCGTTTTGGTGATTTTTCAGGCCTCCATCTCTGTAATGCTTAACTTCTGATGGCAAAAACCAATAAAGATGCCAGCCATTCCACCTCACCAGGCTTCTCACCGGGCAGGGACACAGCCCTGGGGCCATTGCACATATGGAGAGAAGCAGGTAGATTTGGGGCAAACCCAAGAAATATCAACCGTAACAGTTGGACTAGATGACCTCCTTAATGCCCATATTCACCAGCCTGGTAACAACCAGGATTTTTTTGGGGATCCCTGCCCTCAAGCAGTGCACAGAGCCCAGAGGGGACACTTGGGGATGGCTGGGTGACACAGCGATGCCGCATGGCACACAGGGAACCCCACAGCAAGCATCCCCATAGCAAACACAGGGAAATCCCCATCCTCAACACGGCTACACTGACACTGCTGCCCAACCCCAACCCACCCCTGCAGCTATTTGCAGCCCTGCAGTTGTCACCGGTTATTAATAACCAGGAGTCGAGGATGCTGCAAGCACAACAGCACCAAGACATCAAGAACCCCAAAACCTCACGGTGCACAACACCCTTACCCAGGCAGGGAAATAGGCTTCGGGCTCGAAGTACTTCCCATAGTGCTTGTTGCGCTTGAAGTCGCCCAGGTCAGCTTGCAGGGCGAAGGCAGTGAGCAGGAAATAGGCCTCCTCGCGCAGCACGCACTGCGAGTGCAGCACCTGCTTGCGCAGGTGCCAGTAGTAGTAGTACCGCGCCGTGCGGTCGCTGCAGGGACGAGAAAATGGGGGATGCTGCAGTTTGCAGCCAGGGCATAAGCCCTACAAACACATCTCCATGTGGCCCCCAGTGCGTCCCAATGGGCTAACCCAATCCATTGGTAGGTTAGCCCCCAACAATGCTTTTCTGATTCTCCAGGCCACGGGCACATGATAAAATGCTAAATTTGATGTCCCCAGCCCCCAAAATGGCTTTTTCATCACCAAATGGGAGAAGCATCCCCGCCAGGCCCTGCGTAGGGGTTCCAGGGAGGGATCCCTCGGCACACAAATGGGTAGGGACAGTGAAAAGGGGGAGCTTTGGGTGCCTGAATGCTTCTGAAAGACGCACGATTTCCTATTTCTTTTGCAGTAAATCTGCTTTTCTGGCAGTATTTTGGCATCGCCGCGCCCCAGCCCCGCACCTGATCAGCCGCCCGTTCTCCACGTAGTACTGCACTCGGAAGTGGATGATCATGGGGGGGCCAAACTGGTCGATCCCCTGTAACACAGAACACATTCAGGGCTTCTGTGGACATGCCGGTGTCACGCTGTGACCTCCGCACTGCGCCGGGATCCACCGGTGCCCCCAGCACAAGGCCGGTGTTGGCACCACCTCTCATTTTCCCCCAAATCTGTTTGATCTTGAAAAAGAAAGGGCATTTGGATTTAAAAAAAAGGTTGGGTTTGAGGGCCCCAATGGATCTACAGGCACCTTCCTCATGCTGCTGTTCCTCCCCATCCCTTCACTCTTCCCTTCGCCCATCCCTTCACCCATCCCAACAGCAGCACCAAAAAGAATTCTTGATTTAAAAACTAGAGGAAAGCTGAAATCTGCTGAAATATCGTGGAAAAAAAGGAGGAAAAAACCACAGAGGATAAAATTCAGGTGGAGGACACATCCCCGTAGGGCACAGTAGCATTGGGGTGATGGCCACCGGGCGCCATTGGGGTTTGCGTGCCCGTCCCCGCGCCCCCCGAATCGGCACCGCCCCCCCAGCCCGCAGCTGCGCAGGGACAGTGACCTGCGCCGGGGACAGAGGTGGCCTTAGTGCCGTCATCTCTCCATGCAACACCTCACCGCTGACCTTGCTGGCCTCCTTCTTCCACTCCTTGGGGCAGTACTTGTAGAGTTTCTGGGCCAGGTCCATGTAGACGTGCTCATTGTCTGGGGATGGGGGACACGGTGAGCATCGCGACGCGTCCCCAACGTCACTGGGGCTGTGGGGGAGAGCCCCTGACTTACTCTGGATGACGCTGAGCCCGAAGAGGTGGCAGTCCTTCAGCCTCAGGAGGTCACACACCTGCACGAGCAGCTCGTGGCACAGGATCTTCACCTGTGGAAAGCACACGCGTGTCCCATTGCACGCGCACCGAGCCCGGATAACGGGACCAACACGGTCACCCCACAGGGTGTGGGTCTTGTTTCCCATGGGGACAAAATGCACGTCCCCAAAAGCAGGCAGAAAACAGAAAATTGGGTAGCGCCAAATTGAAAAAAAAAAAAAAGCAATGCATGGGAATTTCACATTGGGTATGCACCGAAAATCACGGCCCTGCAAGGAGCAAATTGGATCGAGAAGCTGGAGAGCGCCAAGTGCTGATGCATGGGGAAAACCCACGTGGGTTCCTCCAGCAAGGAGAGGGCAGGGGGCTCAAAGTGAAAAGTGGGAGCAAAAGGAGAGCTTGGAAGAGAGGCCCCCATGCTTACGTTGATGATGATGTTGAGGGAGTCGTCGTTGGGGAGGAAGATGCACACGCTGCGGCGGTCCTGCATGACTCGGTTGTTGTGGAAGGGCAGCTTGTTCATCGTGGGCAGCGCGGGCGGGCGCGGGGCTGGGGGGTGGTGGGCACCTCACCGGCGGGACGGGGCGGCCTCGGTCCCCACGGGCGCCATCCCTGTGGGACAGGGTGCTGAGCCCCATGCTGTCACCCAGACCCCTTCCCATGGCCCCCATGGTGCACCCGTGGCACTCGCATCACCCGTGACACCGCTGTCCCCTCCCTGAGCGCATCCCATCATGGTTTGGGTAGCGTGGGATGGCAGCCCAGCCCCAAAAGCCTGAACCAGTGGTTTTCTTCTCCCGGCTCAATTTCAGAAAAACCACAGAAATGCCTTTCCTGGCATCAGAGGATAACAAAAAAAGGCTTTGTGCTGGGAACAAAGCAGGCTGTCCCCTGGCATCCCGCCGCAGGACCCATGCCCCTTCCGGCACGTCCCCCTGCACACAGGGCTCAAGGAAAGGCACCGAGCACCACTGCCCCTCCCACCCCATCCTCCAGGGCCAATATTCCTCAAGCACTCTTTATGCCATCACTATCCATAGGGACAGAAACCTGTGCATGGAACAAGGAGCGTGGATCTTTGCAATCGAAGCTAAACCCTCATTTTCCAGCCAGCAGTTGGCACCGAGGACACGACGGTGTCTCCTTCTTCACCAAATATTAGCTTTGGTCTACATGAAAACACTTTTGGCTTCCAAAACCATTTCACTTCTTTGTTTTTACAGCAGAGAAAGAAGTGCCCCGAGGTGACTTGGTGTTAGGTAGTTACTGGGCATCAGCAGGAGCTGGGAAATGCAGAGGGGACGGCCTCCCACCGCGTTGGTTTGCACCATTGAGACATTGTGCAACCGTGCATCCTGGTTGTGCACCGTGCATGTGTGTGCATGGTGGCTGTGCACTGTGTACGTGCATTGTGTCTATGCACCACGACCATGCATCATGGTCTTGCCTTGCAGCCATGCACTGCAACCATGCACTGTGGTTGTGCACTGCACCCATGCCTTGCAGCTGTGCACTGTGACCATGCCCAGACACGACCCACCCCGGCTCGCAGCAAGCAGCACAGAGGCCAGGCTTCTTCCAAGGGAACAAAATGGGGCTGAAGGTATTTGGCGAGCATCCCCACCCCAGCCGGGCACCTGGCAGCTCCCGTGCTCGCCGCAGGGCTGGGTGTGATGCAGCTGGAGTGGGTGGTGGTGGGGAGGGCACCGTGCCCCGGGGCTGGGTGTGCACGGTGCCAGCACCCTCTGCACCCCGCTGCCACCCCCAGGTGCCCCACAGCACCTCGCTGCTGCAGCCCAAGGGCTCCAGCCAATGCGCAGAGCAGCCCTGCATGGGAAAAACCCATGTATTTGTGTAGGAAACACTCCAGCTCCTCTCTGCTGCTTGGGCTGCCTCCCCAAAAACGCCTGCTGGCACCGAGCAGAAAGGCTTAAAAAAGGAAAATAATCCACGCCGTGCAGTTGTTGGCTAACTGTGAGCCGGGGGCAAACTCCATCTCCCTGCGGTCGATATGAAAATTCCCAGCAAACCGGTATTCCTCTCCCCGTGTGCCCAAACAAGCGCTGACACGAGCCCCAACCATGCATGGCTCCGGGCTGGGAGTGGCAGGGAAGGATTGCAGCGAGGCAGAGCCCCTGGGATCCCATGTGTTGCCTGCAAGAGCTGCCTCTGTGCATGCAGAGAGCCCCAGCAATCCTTCTCCACGTGCAATGCTGCAAGGTCTGAGCAGCAAAGCAAAGCAGCTGCAGAACCCACGCAGGACGGAGGGCTCGGGCACGGCACCGCTCCATGGGCGCGTTGGTGCTTTCCTCGCTGCAGGACGTTGTTGGGCAAAACACATTCAATCTCCATGAGATTGCATTGCAGCAACCCCACTGCACGAAATTCCCGGCCAACCCACTGCGATGGCATCCCCTTGGCTCATCCCAGTGTCACGGAACCAACGCTTTTCCAACACCATTCCGCCAAGGACCCATTGCGCAACAAAGGTTGGAAGAGCGGCTCCTCCCCAAAGCTCATCCCTTAGTGCGGTGCTCGGGTCCCTCCAGCCCCATCCCATCTATCTCCTGCTAATTCATTTTTTTTTTCTCACCCAATTCTGTCCCATCAGCTGTCTCACCCCGCTGCCCGTCCCCAGCTTTTGTTTCAGCGCTGCCGAAGCACAATAGCGGCGAATTAAGAGATTACGCCAGGGCGATCGGCGCGGGGAGAGGAAAAGCAGAACAAAGTGCAGGGCTGGATGGGAAGATGAATTCACGGGGCAGGAATTTCTTGTTTGGAAGAGTTCAGAGTGGGTTCTGCCCCACATCACAGGGTGCAGGTATGCGCAAGTTGTTCTTACAAGTTTTAAGGCCGTCGCTTAACGCAGCTTCTCCTAACCCCACAGCCAGATTAATGCACGCTTGCGGTCGCCCCGTAATTAAAATCGTCTCCAATTCTCCACAAACTCAACTGCTTCCTCATAACGAACTGAGGCAGATGAAAGAGACCTTCAGTGGGAAAAAAAGGACCGGGTTATAAATACGGCATTGCTTCATCCAACCCAACGCTGCTTGGATGGTGGGGATGGGGACATCCCCAGAGGACAGCGGGGTCCCCACGGCCACCGCCTTGCAGCTAGGGACATTTGGGGACATCTGGGGACGGCCGCTCTGGCAGGCAGCTTCTGCTTTATTCCCTCCCCTTTTCCTTTTCTGGTTCTGAACACGCTCCTTCTCTGTTATTCCCTTCTGGAAAATTTCACTGCGAGCCTTTGGGATTAATGCAATATCTGCCAACAGCTCCCGGGGCAGATCTCCACCCACAGGATGCCAGCACGTTTCCCATTGGGATAGGGGACATGGATGGGGCTGCACACGCTCATCCTACTGACGTCCCACAGCCCTACTCGGGTCGGGGGGCTGGAGGAGAGGAGAGGCCCCCACAAAGGGCAGGATTCCTAAAATCCCACCCTGCTTTTGCATCCTGAGAAAAAACAGCATTCCACCCCGCTCCATCCATTGTTGGGTTCTTTGGAGATTCCCAGAGCTCTCCCAACGCCAGGCTTTGCGCAACCACCACCGTCCCCATCCCAACCCAAAAACACACGGCAGCCACTCGGGTCTCTGCAAGCAGGGTGGGCTGGAGGCTGGCTGGCACACGGCTGGAAGCAATTATCCCTGCAGCCACGCCGGGAGCAGCCCTGGGTTACCCGAGGCAAGGCAGGGAACAGAGGGGCTTTGTGTGCCCCGGCACCCCGCGCCCCGCTGCGTCCCCGTGCGTCCCCCTCCCTTCCCGGGGGCTTTGTGAAACAACCCCCAGCCCTATTAGCATCAAGGCAGGAGGTCCTGTGCCACCAGGGCTGGATCTCACAGTGACATCAAGGCTCCTGGTGCCATCAGGGCAGGATCTCATAGTCACACCGAGTATCAACAAGGGTCACCAAGGCAGGATCTCCAAGTGCCACCAAGTCTCCTGGTGTCACCAAGGCAGGATTTCCCATTGCCACCAAGACAAGGTCTCCCAGTGTCATCAAGGCTCTTGGTGCCACCAGGGCAGAACATCCTAATACCACCAAGACAAGATTTCTTGGTGCCACCAAGGCAGGATCTCCCAGTGTCACCAAGGCTCCTGCTGTCACCAAGGCAGTATTTCCCATTGCCACCAAGACAAGGTCTCCCAGTGTCATCAAGGGTCTTGGTGCCACCAAGGCAGAATCTCCTGGCGTCACCAAGGCAAATTCTCCCAGTGCCACCAAAACAGGATTTCTTGGTGCCACCAAGATAGGATCTCCCAGTGCCACCAAGGCTCCTGGTGTCACCAGGGTAGGATTTCTTGGTTCCACCCAGGGTCCTGGTGTCACCAAGGCAGGACCTCCCATTGCCACCATGGCAGGATCTCCCAGTGCCACCAAAACATTTCCCAGTGCCACCAAGGCAGGACCTCCCAGTGCTCAGGGATGGCAGCTCCAGAGGATGCCAGTGGATGGAAGCAGCGCTGCCTTCACTCCCACGGGCAGTTTGCCCACGTGAACAGCAGCATCCGTAAATCCTCTGGGTTTTGGCCTTGGATTTGGCTGTGGGATCTGCTCTCCAGCCACAGAGCAGCCATGAGGAGCAGTGTAACAAAGAGCCATTTCCAGACGATGGAAGTCCCTATTAAACCAAAACCAAAGCCCCACAGCAGCCTCCTGCCTGCGCCATGCCTCGCCCCTGGGCAAACTCCCCTTTCCCAGGAAAAGCGCTTTTGGGAAGGCTCAGAAGATTTTTGTGCACAAACCCATTTGGGGAGCCCCATCCCGTGGCTGTGCTCCTGGGCAGGAGCTGAGCTGCCATGAACCGAGGCTGAGCACCCAATGCGGTCCCAGGTGGGCACCACGCAGAAACCCCCACTGTGCCCCAGGACAGGGCTGACCTCCCAGGGCAGGAGATCAGGGATCAGAACCACACATGGGGAACTGCCCTGCCCCAAGCCCCCATCCCCAGCTGTGGGAGTGGGGTGGTGGCTGCAAAACCACCCATGTCCTGGGCAGGATGGGCCAAAACGAGCTCCATTTTACACCAAAACAAGCTCCATTTTGTGCCAAAACGCACACAACGATGCCTTGAACACTGAGAGCCCCGTCTGCTCCCTCCAAAGTTCCCAGCACCTTTGCCTCCAGCTCCACATTGGGGCAAACAAAGCCAAAGTTCCTTTTTGGAACCCTCCTTGGGCAGCCCATGAGCAGTCCCCGTGCCCCAAATTGCTCCACGCAGCCCCAAAAGCAACATCGGGGCCGCGCTCGCCCTTCCCCAGCCAGAGAGCTCACAGCCCCTGCAACACGTCACAGGGCTGCTTTTCCGAGGGAAGAAAAAAAAAATAAAAGCAGAAAACTAAATTAACAACCAGGCAGATATTTTAACCACAACCATAATTTGTATATTCCATCTGGAGTCCACAGCACCGCTTTTTTTTTTTTTTTCCTTATTTTTTTTTTTTTAGCAGGAGGGAGCTGACATCATCTTAATTTGAAATCCACATTTATTTTTACATCTGGTCTGAATTAATCTTTTTCAGCGTCCTGACTTTCATGTCATGGAATAATTGCTTACAGATTCTGGGTTTAAAGAGGCTGACTAAAGCCGAGTTTTAAAAAAAGAACGCTTCTGCAGAACGAGAGCAAAAAGCCCTACCTACAACCAAACCCCAACGTGCCTTCGGGACGTGGGGCTTTAAACAAAACATGGCTTTCAAGCAACAGAGACTGAATCAATCCATGCTCAACTTAAGGATGAGGGAGTGCAAGCGAGCCTGGTGGAAAAACACCGACAGAAGCCAGAGCTCGGCACAATCAGCGCGACGCCGCAACGCTGCTGGAAGGGCAGAGTTTGGCTTGGAGAGAAAACACCCCCATGGCCACGCAACGCTCAGCCCCGAGCAGGGAAAAGCTGATTCAGAACTGGAAGATGACAGTGAACGTGGCCGCCGGCTATGTCCCTCCTGCTGCCACTGCGGTGTCCCCATGGTCGGACCCATGGCCCTGCTCAAGCTGGTACCCTCCTATGGGGCTTCCCCAGCAGTGATGGCACCCATCGGGGAGGGCATCCATGGGTGAGTAGCACCCAGAGGATCCACAGACAAGAGAACCCACGCTTGTGGGTTCTTAACAGACAACAAGACCCATGGGTGACAGATCCCATGGGCAAGCGTAGCCCAGCAACAAGAGAACTCATGAGCGGAGGGGAGTGGCTCATGGTGGGACCCATGGGGAAGAGGTCCCATGGTCAAGTGCAACCCACAGGTGATGGGACCCACGGGTGAACACAAAGCAGGGGTAATGGGACCCATGGGTGAACACAAACCATGAACAAGAGAACTCATGGACACAAGGACCCACAGGTGAGAGGTCTCACAGGCAAGTGCAACCCATGGGTGATGGGACCCATGGATGGACACAAACCATGGGCAATGGGACCCATGGGTGAATGCAACCCTTGGGTGATGGGACTTGTGGGTGAACGTAACCCATGCACAAGAGGACTCACAGACATGAGAAGCAATGAGCGAGGGAACCCTGTGGTAATGGGACCCACAGGTGAGAGGACCCACAGGCAAGTGCCACCCATGGGTGAAGGGACCTGTGGGTGAACGTAAACCACGAACAAGAGAACTCACAGCCAAGAGGATCCACAGGTGATGGGACCCACGGGTGAATGCAACCCACAAGCAACGGGACCCATGGGTGAAAGAAAACCAAAAGCAATGGAACCTATGGATGTTGGGATGTTGGGTGAATACAACTCATGGATGATTGCAATCCACAGACAAGAAGACTCACAGACAAGAGGTAAGGACCCACTGATGAGAGGACCCACATACAAGCATGGCCCACGAATGAGCGTGATTCCCAGGCAGGGGGACCCACGGGCCGGGGTCCCAAGGGCGAGGGGGACCCCCAAAGCGCGGATCTCATGGGCGAGGGGCCCGGGGACGAGGCAGGGGCTGGGGCGGGGGTTTGGCGGAGCAGCCCCGCCGCTGTTAAATTTCAACTCCCTGCGACCGGCCAGAGGAAATGACTCGCATTCCTGGAAAATGAANCCCCCGCCCCTTCCCCGGCCGCACCGCCCCGAGCGGCACCGGCACCGCCTCCCGCCCGCCTCGGCGCGGGGCCGGGATGGGCGCGGGGGCAGCGCGCAGCCCCCGGGGGAGCGGGCAGCCCCTGGGCCGTGGGGGGCAGAGCAGCCTCTGGGCCGTGGGGGTGAACCTGAGCATCCCTGGAGGGGAGAACCGAGCCTTCCGCGCACCCAGCCCTGTTTTCCCAGCTCCATCCCGTGCCATCCTCTTGGGAAGAGAAGCCCCGTGCCCAGGCTGTGCCCCCATCACACTGCCCTGTGTCTCCCCACCACTCGGCCCAAGTGCTGGGGCTGCCACCATGCCGTGAAGAAGGGTACCAGAGACCCCCACACAGCCTTTTGGTGGGGTTTCCCTGCAGGCCAGGCCAACCACATTGGTGCCATGGGACTTGTGGGGATGTGATGCCCGGGATTCCTTGAGCTCTGAGACCCAACCATGCTATCAACACCCTAAGGGAACCCTCAGGAGCCAGGCTGAGGAAGCATTAGGGCCAGACCCTGTCCCTGTGGCAGAACCCTGGCAGCTGGACCATGGCTGGACCACGAGTGATGCCCCATGCACATAAAGGACCCAATGTTCAACCATAGGGGACCCAACGCACACCCGTGGGCTGCTCTCCATAGGTGACCCGGGACCAGAATAGCAGCAGCAGCAGCCCCATAAATTAGCAGCAATGCATCTCCGCCACGCTCCTTCCTCCTAGGTGCCATCTGGCGAGGTTGTTTTGGGAGGAGTTATTTATTCCTCGCTTATAGGCATCCTTCGGGCTGACCTGCGAGGCCGCCTCTGCCCCCACAATCTCCGCACGTCTCTGGGAAGGAACAGCCGCTCGCTCCCAGTCCTAAATAAAGAGCAGCTCTGCTACCAACACCCCGACGCTCCTTCCTGAAAGCTGCTTGCAGCCCAGCAGATCGTGCTGGGTAATTACACGGTGCGAGCGTGCTGCGCCAGCAGCGGGAATCCGTCACACTGCTGTCCTCATGGAAAAACCCAGCCTGGCTTTCCAAGTGCTGGGTTCAGCCAGGGGAAGTGTAGGGTCCTGAGGTCCAATGAGGACAAGCGTAGGGGGGCTGAGCTGCTGGGAAGAAGCTCTGCGGAGAAGGACCTGGGGGTCCTGGTTGATCAGCGGTTGGCCAACAGTTGGCCAACGGTTGACCATAGGATAGCCATGAGGCAACAGTGTGTCCTGGTGGCCAGGAAGGCCAATGGGACCCTGGGGTGCACTGCAGAGAGGGGGCTGCAGGGCAGGGAGGTGCCCTCCCCTCTGCTCTGCCCTGGGGAGAACACACCTGGAGCCCTGGGCCCAGCTCTGGGTCTCCAGCTCCAGGCAGATGGGAACTGCTGGGGAGAGCCCCGCAGAGATGGTGGGGGCCTGGGGCATCTCCTGGTGGGGACAGGCTGAGAGCCTGGGGCTGTTCAGGTGAGGAGAAGGCTGAGGGGATCTGATCAGTGCTGATCAATATCTAAAGTGTGGGGGTCAAGTGCATGGGACCCCTGTCACTGTGTGCTGTGCTCAGGGGGTGGCTCAGTGTCACCCTCAGGTCCCCTCCCCGGTGTCACTCCTCGGTAACAAGGTGCCCAGTGCAGAGGCCCCGGGACAGCCAAATAAAGCAGCACAAAGGGGTTCTGGATGCCAGCAAGGCCATCTATAAACACAAAGTTGGACGCTGTGCTGTGCATCCCGTGACCAACACAGACATCTCCGGGCTGCGGGCACATCCCCTCTGCAGGGAGAGCTCAGAAAGATGGACACAGGCCAGCGTCCGTCTGTCCGTCCTCCTCCACGGAGGGAAAGCCCCGAGGACGGCGGTGACATTTCTCTTTCACAATTCTGGGATGAAGGTTGCCAAAAATCCTGAGAAGCGGAAACGCAGATGGAAAATGTCGCAGACGGAGCCCTTCTCTTCCTATTTCTTCAAACAGAGCTGATTGCATTGCGAGATGTGTCTCAAGGAAAAAAATAAAAAACAGTTGTGTCTCGCCCTCACCGAACATCCAGCATTTTTCACACTGGATGGATTTACACGGCGGGGATGGGGAAGAGCAGCTGTTCGCCACGGTCCCGCGTTATCTCCAGTGGAGTCCGTCCCGCAGCAGTGCTTCCATCTCAGCATTGTTATGGCAGGGAGCACTGCACAGGCTCTCTTATCTCGCACGTATTTTCCCCGTGATTTTGCTAATGGGAGACAAATTATGAACAAAGCAACAGAGTAACGAGTGGATCCATCCGGTGCTCAGCACCCGGCTCCTCGCTGAGGCTGCGGCTCCGTGCCGAGCTCACTCCCCAGCGCAGATCGGGGCTGTGCTCACCCCATGTCACCCCAAAACACCCCCAGGGGTTCAAGGTGGGGCATTCCTAAGGTGCCCCTATAGCAAAATCCACCAGGAGGGGTCTACGAGCCCTGAGCGTAACTCCAAGAGCTTTGCTCCATGACTCCTTCCATGTTGGCCGTGCGCTCTTCCAGTTGGGCCATTCATTTTGCACGTATTTTTCACAAAAGCCAATGAAACGTAATTATAGCAGGGATCCCAGCTCTCTGCCAGACCCCTCCAGTGTATGTTTTCTTTTTTTATAAACCTTATCCAGAGTCACACGTGTGGCCCTGGGGTGCTCCTGGGGACAGTGCTGTCACCGCCGCGCCTGGCTCAGGGCTCAGGAATTCCCCCTCCAGACAGGGCAAAGCCAGCGGCCACTGCAAGAGCGGGAGGCTCTGCTCAGCTCTGCGATGGTTTCTCAGCCCATAAAGGGAAGAAAATAAATAATGAAGCCCTGCCTGGAGCCACAACAGCCGCGCGTTGCTATAAACTCTGCCGAGGAGCTGGACCTTGCCGGGTCTTCTGCACTGCTTGGGGGATTCCCAAGGAGACTCATGCTCTGTCCCCAGAGCCAGGAGAATGCATGTCTCAGTGCATCCCAGTTTGTCCCAGTGCATCCCAGGGAGAGGCTGGTGCTACCTCAACGTTCCAGTAATTAGTGAGTGACCCCTCAGCACCATCCATCCCAGTACATCCCCCTGTATCCCTGTGCATCCCAGAACGAGCCTGGTGCTGCCTCAATTCTTTGGTAGCTGTTGAGTGACACACAGCATCATCCATCCCAGTGCATCCCAGTTCATCCCAGTGCATTCCAATGTGTTCCAGTGCATCCCAATTTATATAAGGGAGAGCCCAGTGCTGCCTCAATTCTGTGATACTTCGTGGGTGACCAGCAGCACCATCCATCCCAGTGCATCTCAATGCATCCCAGTTTATCCCAGTGCATCCCAGTTCATCCCAGTGCCTCCCAGTACATCCCAGTTTGTCTCAGTGCATCCCAATGCATTCTAGTGCATCCCAATTTATGTCAGGAGAACCCAGTGCTGCCTCAGTTCCCTAATAGCTGCTGAGTGACACCCAACACCATCCATCCCAGTGCATCCCCATGCATCCTTGTGCATCCCAGTACATCCCAATGCATCCTAGTTTATCCCAGAACAGCTCTGTGCATCCTTGGTGCATCCCAGTGCATCTCAGTGCATCCCAATTTATATCAGGGAGAGGCCGGTGCTGCCTCAGTTCTTTGATAGGTGATGAGTAGCCCCCAGCACCACCCATTCCAGTGCATCCCAGTGCATCTCAGTGCATCCCAATTTATATCAGGGAGAGGCCGGTGCTGCCTCAGTTCTTTGATAGGTGATGAGTAGCCCCCAGCACCACCCATTCCAGTGCATCCCAGTGCATCCCAGTGCATCCCAGTGCATCCCAATGTATCCCAGAGCATCCCAGAGCCAGTCCCCAGCAGGCAGGAGCCAACCCTGGATGACACCCAGTCCCTATCTCCTCTATGGCTTGTGGGGTGACATTGGGCACATCCTCAGAGACACGGGGCCAGCATGGGGTTGGCCAAAATCTCTCCAGATGACCCCCAGAGTGGGGAGCAGATCACAGGGGGTGTCCCAAGCTGGGCTCTGGGATGGCCATTGGTGGCACACGGCCATTGGTGGCACACGGCCACGCACTGGGGCAGGAATGCCAGAAATGCAGCACCACCCACGGCCCCGCAGCGCTGGGGGACCCAGCTGGGCACTGCATGGGGCTCTCACATCCTTCAGTTCCTGATAAAGCCCCATTGAGGCTGGGGGCCAAGCACACCCACAGGGATGTCCCACTGCAGCCCCCTCCTCTCTGTGCAGGGTGAAACTCTGAACTTTGCATTTCTGCAAAAAAAAAAAAAAAAAAATTTCACTCCCTCTCCCGTTTTGCCATTTCTGGGGCCCGAAGTGGGCTTTTTGGGGCTCTGAATCTTTTTCCTCCAGAGCTGTCTGCAGCCCACTTGGAGCTGCTGGGGCCGTGGAAATGTGCGGTAACGCAGGAAGGGCAGCGGCTGGCGGGCAGGAAGGAGTGCAGGAGTGGGGAGTATTTTTAGCCTGCTCACAGCTCCCCTCCAGAGCTGCCCGGAGGAGCCCCATCCCATCTGGCCGAGGGACTGGGGTCCCTGGGGCTGTTCTGAAATGTGGGGCTGGGAGTGGGGAACCTCAGTGGGGCTGCCCCGTTGGCCTGGTCGCAGCCTCAGCCCCACGAGACATCAGAGAATCCACAGCAGCACGGGGCAAAGGAGGGAGGGGGAAATCAGGGCTGCGAACCCACTGAACAATAATGGCAATCAATGCAGTTTGGAACTGTACTTGGAAAAATCATTGCAATTCCTGCAGCCGCAGCCCCTGCCTGGGGGCTGTACCGATGCGGTCCTGACAGCACCGCTCTCCCTCGCCTGCTCACATCTGGAGAGCAAACTGCAGGGCGGGGTGAGAAAGGCAGAACTGGGGTCAGGCAGCAGCTCCATGCACCTCCTCCCCTGCAGCTCTGTTTGCAACCACCCGCTGGAACCCAGCGGGGCGATGCTGTCAGCACCGCAGCTGCAAACCCATAGGTGCAAAGCAGAGCTCGGGTGCAGAAGGAGGATGCAAAAGGCACCATTGCACGGGGTGAGCTCCATGCATACGTGAGGTTTGGCTCTGACCTCCCTGCAGGACTCTGCCCCGCGCTGTGTACACACACAGGGCTGCAGCAGGGGATGTGCCCCCAGTGGGGTCACCGACACAGCGGCTGCTCCGTGCCCGAGCCCTGCAGGGGTTGGGAGAGGTCCTGGCTGGCGTTGTGCAATCATTCCACTCTTTGGAGCTGAGCACTAATCCCACACAGTTAATTAGTGGGGTGAAAATGGAGGCTTCCTCCTTCTGTGAGCAGGAGGGAAAGGGCAGCCCTGCTCCGAGCATCCATCCCAGTGCAGTGCTGCCTGGCACAGCTCTGTTGTTCTGCCCCAAGGAGCATCCCCAAAGCCCACAAACCCCTGTGCTGCAAAGTATGACACGCACAGCAGGCACCAACCCCAGTGCTCTGCGTGGCACAGCAGCACTGAAACTTGCTGCAAAATTTGGTCCCTAAAATCACAGCACCTCCCGGTGTGCTTGGGATGTGTCCTGTGGGGTCAGAGGATATGGGTCCAGGGGATGTGGGATTGTAGGATGCAGGGTTGGGGGATGCAGGAGTAGGGGGCATAGGGTCAGGGGATGTGGAATTGGGGGATGTGGGGCTGGGGGATGCAGGGTTAGGGGAAGAAGGGCTGGGGGACATGGGGATGATTACCACCAGGATGGATACCTCTGGGATGGGTACCAGCAGGGTGGATGCTGCGCTGGGTACCACCCAGGATGAGCAGATGGCTCCCATCTGGATTCCTCCAGACAGAGGAAATAACTCCAGTGGATGCCAACGGGAAGCTATGAGATGAGTACAGGCAGCCCCGGAGGTTCCTGGGCCACCCAACAGCGAGTGCTGCGGGTGCTGTGGATATCCCACAGGGACAGGACTGGACCCAGTGTTGACCCCATCTCTCCAGGACAGGGTTTGCTTTCTTTCAGATCCCTGGGAAACTCCTTTCTCTGGTTCAGAGCACTGCATTCATCCACACATAGCCAAAGGAACCTATGAGGATGCTGTGGGGTTTATCTGGGACCCGAAGCAGAGGATGGCATTGCTCTCACACACTCACATCACCACAGCATCCTACACCCCGGGGAGGTTTTGGGGGGCTGCACACAGTTGGGTCCCCATCACTGGAGGAGCCCACGCCATGCTGCTGGCTGCTCTGCCCATTGCTGAGGTGTGGGATCACACCTCCCGCATAGCCACCGTGGGGGTTTGTCCCCATTTTCCATCAACCCAGACACAGCACATCCATTTGCTGGAGGTTTTTTAGCTCTTCAGATGCTGCTGCAGAAGTGTGCTGCACAGCAGGGAGCCTAATAGGAGCCCACGGAATCGAGCTAGAGAAATAATACCCAAAATACATTTTTTTTTCCAAAGATAAGTCCCTATTTTTCAGTATAATCAGGTCAGTTTCCAAGGCGGAAAAAAGCCTTTTGCATTTCTCCATCCCTGAGCTCAGCAGACCATCCTACCTGTGGAGCAGGATCAGATGCTTTAGTCACCTTCCCCTGTTGATGTTTATGACGGGGCTGGATCTTAAGCTGCCGCATTAAAAATACAATTAAAGATTTGCATTGGGCTTCACACCCAGCCTAAGCCAATACCGCGCCTCCTCCTGCCCATGGCCATCAGACACTGCAATTACCCTCAGCAGCCCTGCAGCAGGGATTGCTCAAAGCTCTCCTGCCAGCACGCGTGTTTGTGCTGCTCCTTATCAATCCAAAATAGGTCACTCGTTGCCGAGAGTCACCCAGGGGCATCCCATCTCCATGGGAAGTGCTGGGGTCTGCGTGGCACAGGGAGACCAGCAGCAGCCATCCTGGTGGTACACATCCCAGCATCCATCCTGATGGTACCCATCCCAATGGTACCCATCCCAGTACCCATCCCAATGGTACCAATCCCAGTACCCATCCCATTGGTACCCATCCCAGTGGTACCCATCCTAGTACCCATCCTGGTGGTACACATCCCGGCATCCATCCTGATGGTATCCATCCCAATGGTACCCATCCCAATGGTACCCATCCCAGAGGTACTCATCCTGGAGGTACCTGTGCTTATCGTACCCACCCTGGTGGTACCCATCCCAGCAGTACCCATCCCAGCATCCATCCTGGTAGTACTCATTCCAGTGGTTCCCATCTCAGAGGTACTCATGCCAGTCATCCCCATCCCAGCATCCATCCTGACGGTACCCATCCCAATGGTACCCATTCCAGTATCCATCCTGGTGGTACCCATCCTAATGGTACCCCATCCAGTGACACCCATCCTGGTGGAACCCATTCCAGTATTTATCCTGGTTGTACCCATCCCAGAGGTACCCATCCTGCTGTCACCCATCTCAGCATCCATCCTGGTAGTACCCAGCCCAGTGGTACCCATCTCAGTGGTACTCACGCCAGTCATCCCCATCCCGACATCCATCCTGGTGGTACCCATCCCAGCAGTTCCCATCTCAACAGTACCAATCCCAGCAGTTTCCAATCCCAGCAGTATCCATACCCATGGTACCCACCCCAGCAGCACCCATCCCAGCAGCGTGGGAAGCCTCCTGCAGCAAACCTGGGCCAGCCAGATGGGGTGAGCGTGCAGGAGACACTTAATTACACGGTGCCGGGTGTTTTTCCAGTTGCAGAGGGCTGGCTGCATCCGCACTACCCGAGCTGGATGGTTTTAGTCCTGCTTGACAACTAATTGGCAATTAATATCTTTGCATTATGCAAACGGGTGACAAATGTTCCGCAGATCTGTTTTTTTTTAATGCTTTTGCATTCGCTTCTAAGCACAGCGACGCTCTGAGAGTTGGATTATTACTCCTGTTTGCTACAGGCTGGAGAAATGGGTGTTTGAGGATGCAGAAGGAATGCTTCCAGCAGCACCCAGGAAAATGTAACTCACTGGTACAGCTGCACGGTGCTGCTGGGGCTCTGGGAGAGCTCTCTACTGGGGAAAAAGTAAAGGTACTTTTTTCCCTGCCTCTGCCCAAACATTTCTCCAAGGAGGAGCACGTCAATAAGCGCTTTTCTTCCTGGGGTATGCATGAACTTCTCGCAAAAATATCTGTGCTCCTTTGATAAATCGTTTGCATTGGAGGTAATTAAACTTTAATCAGCACAGCCAGAGAAATTCAGATTTTTTCCACCAGAGATGAGATAGAGCCGGACCCGGTTATCTATCAGATGGAGACGCACCATTAGGGAAATAGCACCTGGCTGCGTTTGCTCCTTGGTTTACACAGGGCCGCAACACCCACGGGGCAGCACAGAGGCATTTCCCAGCTCTGCTTCCCGATTTCAAGGCCCTCACCCCAAAACAGAGCTGTCCCCCTTGTAGGGACACGGTAAGCATCCTCCCAGCTCCTGCAGTCAGCGAGGTGGGAGCTTCCCCTCCCTCTTGCAGCACCACGGGGAGGAACGAAGGGCAGCAGAGAACATCAGGAAAGCTCATGCATTTTCCAAGTGAAATGATGCTGCTTAGATCATGGGAATAAAAATTACCTGCTGGCTTCTGTCTGCGTTCTTATGCCTCAGTTACAAACCCTCAGCGCTGGAAGCACCCTCCTCGCCCAGGTGGGGAAACTGAGGCACAGCCAACCTGCTATTAGCTGGGCCGGATCTACCAGGAGCAGGCAGTGCCTTCCTTCTTCCCTTCCCTTCCCTTCCCTTCCCTATCCCTGTCTCACCCTATTCCCATCCCCATCCCATTCTCATCCCATTCCCGTCCCCACGGGACCCCCTCCTCCAGCAGCTGAACTGAGAATCGCAGTTTTTCAACCAACCCTATTTTTTTATCAGGCTTTTAGCTAAAACCCCATGTTTTAGGGACCCAGCATAGGGACCCTCTCATAAGCAGAGTGTGAAGTGGAGCAAATCCAGCCCTGGGGACAAGCAGAGACATAGAGTATCCCTCCCCTCTGCCCTGCAACCTTTGCTGTGCTCAGAACTCATGGGAACGACCCCATAACAGCACCGCATCCCTCCTGCAGCGCGGGGCTCCCCAGCCAACAGCCTTGTGCCAGAGGACGGTGGGTGGAAAAACAAGCTGGAAAATGACCACGTGCTGTCTTGTCATGGCCAAACACGGGATTTGGAGGGGGAACACCCAGCATCACCCTGCAGCCCCCACTGACCCTGAGCTGAGGGGGGATGGAAGTCCCTGTTTGCCCCCAAACTGCCCCAAAATGAGGTGGGATGGTTCTCAGCTGGAGGACCCCCCCTGCCCGGGGGCTCTCGCCTGGCCGCAGCTGTTGGCTCCGGGCAGGGAGGGGAGCGCATATT
>WBMW01003926.1:565224-583617 GCA_013396635.1 Penelope pileata | reverse complement strand
TGGAGATGTGGCATTGGGAACATGGCTCAGTGGGCATGGTGGGGATGGGCTGGGGGATCTTAGAGCTCTTTCCCAACCTTAATGATTCTATGGTTGGCCTTGGACTTTCCAAACACAGCCTATCTCCAGGAAGCCCACACCAGCTCCCCACATCACTGCAACCTGCAAGGAGCTCATGGATGTTCCTCCAGACAGCCTGGAGAACTTCACCCATGCCCTCTTTGCTCCCAGCATCTCAGCACATGCAGCCTCACTGCCCAGGAAAGGCAGTTCCATCCCCCATGGACTTCAATCAGCCCGACCACCCGCCAGCAGCTGTGCTGGTGCCACCCATGCTGCAGTTCAGCCCTGCTTTCACCTGCAGTGCTGCAGAGCCCGGGGCACAGCCCGGATCCAGGCGCATCCTGCAGCCCTGCGGCTCCATCCAGGGCTGCCACCTCGTCGCCGCTCCCCTCATTAAGGGTCACCCCGGGTGGGATTTGGATGTCGGCTGTGAGACGAGCTGAATCACACACCCTGCTGCAAAGGAGTCTAGACAGCGGGGAGACATCTCCTCCCAGAGATACCTGCACCAGGCTCCCACATCAAAGGTCCCTCTGCTCTGTGCTGAGGCTGTAATTAGCCTCCCTGGGGCAGGATGCTGAGGGTTTCTCCCAGCACTGGCTCTTCTCCCACCATGGCTCCATCGAGGAGGATCTCAGGGCTGCTGCAGGGGCTCTTCATCGTGCTTGCTTGGTGCTCTGCACGCCAGGGAGCCCAGTCCCCCTGCTCTGCAAACCTGGGAGCCGTCCCTGTTCTGCAGCAGCCCCGCTTGCAGCTTCTCAGCTCTCCTGCACGCTGCAAGGAGGTGGTGGTGCAGATGTGCCAGGAGCTCCTTGTAACCCATTTTGGTGCAAATTTGCCCCAAAATTCAAGGGGAAGCGATGCTGAGAAGGGCTGTCCTGATGGGCAGAGGGAAGCTGGAGGCCTGGAAACGATTGCAAACACTGCAGCCTGCATGCAATAGGGCAGGTTGCAATTTTGACTTCAGAGAAAGCCCAGGAAAGCAGCCAATAATTAACCAGAGGAACCTGCTCCGTGTCACCCCATGCCATGAAGCACAGCTGAGTCTCATCCTCAGCCATGCAAAAGGCCTAGGAAACCCTGGGCAGGACCCAGAGCCCTGCAGGTGGGAGGCGTGGGATAACACCTTCCCCTTTCAGCAGGGCTTTGTGCAGGTGGGGCATCTCACAGAGCCAGCTGCTGCCCATGAAAGGAAATCAGCAAGGGGAGGGGAAGCCAGGAGGGCAGGGAGAGAGGGGCCAGCTGCTGCTCCCACCTGCCTGCAGCGTGGGTAACGTGGCCTCAATAAAAGCAGGAGAAAAATTCTCAGCTTGCTGCTGAAATCTAAGCTCTACAGAGCATCGGTAAAGCCAACATTAAAGGATTAAGGATGGGCAAGGAGGTCACAGCCTCTCTGCTGTGCCTGAAGGTTCATGATGCTTGGCACCATGGAGGGGGCTTCCCATCTGCAACCTGGGCATCACTGCAAAGCCACTGCTGCCAGCGGTGTGTGCCATCCCCTCTGTGGGCACAGAGCGGCCGACCCAGCTGGGTGGTTAAAAACAACAGAAACATAAAGAAAATGATGTGTTGGGGTGGGGATTGCTCATCCATCCAGCCAACCGTTGGGATGCACAAAGCCCAAAACAGCTATTGGAGTCCTGCACGGCCCCGAGGGCTTCGCGTCCATCTTCTCTTCCCATCATGCAGCTCACTGAGTCACCTTGGATTTTATTTTCCTTTTTTTCTCTTTTTTTCCCCCAAGAGATCAGTTTTCAGTTTGTTGGTCATTTTTTCTACCAGTTGTTAGATCCAAATTTGGCTGCAACCACCAATGGAGCGTGCGCTCTGCCACGGCCACGCAACGGCTTCATTCCTCAAGAGAGAGGCAAAGCCACACTTGGGGAGAGAGCTGAGCCGGGGGGAGAAGCAAGCAGAACACCCCTTTTAAATGTGGAAACGCTGCCTGAAGCTGAGCAAGGGTTTGAGGTTAGCAATATGCATGGACCAAGCCAGTGCAAACCGGCTTTGATGATGCATGCCGTCTCCAAGCTGGACTAGAAGCCATTGGGCAGCTTGGTGCAGATGATCGGCTCCATTGAGATGAAGGGGACGATGCAGACAGAAAGGCAGCACGAGGTGCGGTGGCATCACTTTATGGGATGATTTATGGGGCCGAGGAGTCGGGCTGGTCACCAACACGAGTGGGCATGGCACAGTTGCAGAGCTGCTCCCTTCCTCCCACGGCTCCTGCGGATTCGCTCCTTGCACAGCAGCACTGGTTTGAAGCGGAGCCGAGAGGAGTTGCCCAACCTCAGCGCCCTGAGCAGTGCCAGGGCAATGGGAAAGCGCAGGAACTTGTCAGAGGTGCAGCTGATTTGCAGATATTTATTTGCCTATTAGATGGCGTTTGGCTAATAGATCCCGCGACGTTCCGCAGCACGAGCTGATAGCTCTTCCCTGGCGCTCCACCAGCACCTTGCTCGATGGCCAACTTGCAGACAACCCTAATTAAACCCGTTTTGCCTTCCTAATGGAGCCCTGGGAGTCAGCCAGCGGAGCAGGAGGCGTTCCCTGGCTGTGCCCCGTGCCGAGGGGGCACGCCAGCCCCATGGAGCATGGCGAGCACGTTGGCTGGGTGCTCTCCACCCTTCACGCATGGCATGGCGTTGGAAGGGTCTCCAAGGCGAGAAGGGGTGGGGGGAGCCTCGCAGACAGCATCCCTGCAGGATTTCTGGAGCATCTCCCAGAGGACATGGAAGCACTTGGTCCCCTCTTCCCACCCCAGCTTGTTCCCACCTGATGTCCTTATTCCACCCCAACGTCCTTCCCCTTCCACCCTTGGTTTGGCCTCACTTGCCCCATCCAGGCACTAACCCTTTGGCACTGGGGATGCCTCCTCCTGCCACATTGCCAAAATGCTCCCTGGCTCCACCACCCCCTGGTCCCTTCCTCGTGCTGTCCCCAGCACCACCCAGCACATCCATCCCCGCCAGCGGGGCCGGTGCCAGGTATGAACGAAGGGGATGACTCAGCCGAGCGGATCAGACCGTGCAGGGACAGCCCTGCGCTTCCCTTCCAAGCCTCCAGCTCAGCCCAGCGCAGCACAGGCTGTTCTGGAGCATCAGAAAAGGTTAGTTAACTTGAAATATGGCTTTTTAAAGTGTTTATTGCATCGCCCCTCCTTCGGGCTGCAGCTGGTAGGAGAGGATGATGGAAATGCAATCAAGGAGATGGCTCTGAAGCGTTTTTTCCTAAATTCTTCTGTCTGGGTTCAGGGTTCCCCTGTGAGACTTTGGCACACGATGGAGACACAGAAGTTTGGCATGTGCTGTGAGACACGGTGCGTGCTGTGGGGTGGAGATGGGGGATTTGGGATCTCCTCTACACCATGGAATCACAGAATGGTTGGGTTGGACGGGATCTTAAAGACCACCCAGTTCCAACCCCCTGTCAAGGGCTGAGTGCCCCCAGCTCAGCTGCCCAGGGCCCACCCATGGCCTTGGGCACCTCCAGGGATGGGCACCCGCAATGTCTTCATCCACAATTGTTGGATGTTGGAGGATCCCACAGGACACAGGGCTCGGCCACTGCTTCTGGTGGCCCTGCCATGCCCAAGGCACTGCAGGGTGGCATCGTGCCTGTGCATGAAGGAGACATCTCCACCCCGAGCAGATGGGAGAGGGAGCGCAGTGGGAGTGCGTGGCATGCCGGAGTGGAGCAGGGCTGGGAAGGGCAGGCAGAGCTCCGTGCTGAAATGCTTCCTTTGGGTGTTTTTCATTTCGTTTGGGTGTTTTCCTGCACAGAGCTCGCTGCTTGCAAACAAACAGTGCTTTCTGCTCAGCCCCAGCCTCCGTGGGAAGAGGGATTGCAGCACAAAGGGGAGAGCTAGCCTGACGCCAGCAGCAAAAACTCCGCACTGGTCCCATGAGCAGCTCTGGGCGGGTCCAGACAAGGCATTTCTCAGAATTTTGTTAAAAAACGTGGAATAAAAAGCCCACAGAAATCTTATTTTTTCCCCTTTCTTTCTTTCCAGAGGAACTTGAAGCACTCTGTTCTGTGCCAGTTTCTTGAGTTTGCCCCTACCCCAAGAGCATCCCTATCTGCCCTGGCATTTAATGGTCTCTGAAACACTTCTGCTCATTCACATTAACAGGAAAACATCTCCCCAATTAATAAACTTTGCAGGAGCTGCTGAAATTCCCTCGCCAGCCCTCAGAGCACTATTCTATTTTTATTCCTGTTTCTACCTCCTTTACTTCACTGTGGAGGTCGTTGCGGTATAAATAAATGCAAAATAAACATAAATGATATCCGTGCTTTTATTAATTCTAGAGAGTTACTACACAAAGCCCTGGACATTTGGTCTGCTCCCATGAAGGGCTCCTGGACATGAGTCCTTCTGGAGGCCAAGAGCTTGTTGGTCATGAGTGTCTGAAGGACCCCAATGGTTCTTAATCACATTTTGGGGGCTGCTGGTGGACCTTCCCAAAAAGACCTCCTCCAGGAGGAGGAGATGCTTTCGAGAAGGTGCTTCATGATTTTGACCCATGAGCAGTTGGCTTGGGGTGAAACGTCAAACCAGAGGAATCATGGAAACTCGTGGAATCATGGAAATCATGGAAGCCCAACTTAATCTCCAGGAGTTTGGGTTTAGCTACAAAGTCCTATTTCAGTGTGTCCTAAAGAAAAAGTTGTCAATTATTTCACCACAACACTTAGCTGAATTAATTTTATATTATGCTTAAGAGAAGTCAGCAAAGACAAAACCTGCACCTCCCACTTCCAGGCACTTCCAAGAGCCCCAAAACTGGCACGCACAGAGCCCCTGCTCACTGGAAATCTGTCCCAAGCTCCAGACACAGCACACGGGGACGCACATTTGGGATGCCCAAGAAAATCAAGGAGGGGAGCACTGCAGGAGCCTGAAGCACGTGCTGCTGCACACAAGTCTCTCTTTTGCCACAATGGTTTTCTTGACTATTTTTTGGGAAATTTGTGCCCGACCCAAATTCTGATCCCCATGGCAGTAACTCCACAGAGGTGGCAAACCTCCTCCACCACCACGGCACGGATCCAGCCCTTGGCTCTCTTGGAAGCACATGGATGCATTTCATCTCCATGCCCTTCCCATGGCAAATTCCTCCGTGTTTCCTCCAGGGCTACTCGTAGAGCAGAGGGACCAGAAGTGCTGGGAGGTTTTGTCCAGGAGAAAGCTCCAGGACAGGAGAAGACTTGGGGGAGTCAGAGAGCCTGGAGAGGCTGTGGATGCCCCATCCCTGGTGCTGTTCAAGGCCAGGTTGGATGGGGTCCTGGGCAACCTGATCCAGCACCACCATTGGATGGAAACCACCATCTTCTGGCAGAAAAGTCACATTATGGCCAAACGCCAGCACGTGGGAGCTGCCAGGCCTGGTGCAGGGCAGAAATCACCCATCACAACCATGGCAGAGCAGAGCTGCTGCAGCCAGCTGTTCCCTAATGACGTCCCAGCGCATCGCCCGTCGTGGACTCACCAACAGCCCAATCCAAGGGGCAGATTGCAGGAGTCAGATGTTGGGCCTCCTCCTGGCTGGAGAATTCCCCCCGAGTGCTCCAAGGAGGGTGGATGTCTTCATGTATTCGGGAACAGTGATGACTTCATCGCGTGGACCAGAGGTTTAATGGCAAAATGTGTTAATGGAGAGATTGGGTTTGTGGGGAATGTGAAGGAGCAGTGGTGTGGGAAAAAGGAGGTGTAAGGAGACATGAGAACATCAGTACCACAGGCATAAGAAAAAGAAAAAGCCCCAGAAAATTCCAAGTCCTTCTTCTATTCATAGGATGTTTCTGACTCCTTTTTAAGGATTAATATTCTGATTTTTGAACCTGTACCATGTGAACACGTAAGCTCCATGCCCAAGAGCTCACGGCCAGGCTCTGGATGAGCTCCCCATGAATGAACCCACAGCCTCAATTTGGGATGGGAATACAGGATTTGCAGAATTTGCTCAACTTGGCCCCCAAAGGGCCGCTTTCCTGCTCCCCCTTAATTAGGATGCTGCTGAGAGAGGAGCCAGGAGTGTCCCTCGCCCCAGCCATCTCCGTGCCATCTATCTCCCAACAGCTCGCTTTAATTATGCAATTACAGTGTGTACAAAGCTTTCTGCGAGCGTTAGCGGGTAATTAAAACAACTTGTGAGCTTAATGGGACCGACTCCTCTTTCTTCTCTTAATTAACGCGTTAACAGTTTAGGGGCCAGTCTCCCTGCATGGGATGCTCATGGCTATAGGGGTTCACCAGGATGCAGGAATTTAGGGGATAGAGCTGTGGGTGCCCCATCCCTGGAGGTGCCCAAGGCCATGGATGGGACCAGATGGCCCCGGAGCTCCCTGCCAGGTCCGTGTGCCCTCGCCCCTCTCTCCGGCCATGGCTCTGGCCCCTCCATTGCACAAGGAGCTCGTTGCTACAACAGAAATTGCAAAAAGCCACGGAAAGTGCTCGTCTCAGCCAAACCCAAACTCGACTGTATACACAGCATCAAATTTAGTTGCTTTAAACTCGCATTTTTTGGCTCAACTCTCCCAGCCACATCCTGAGCCCGAACGGATTGAATTACCAAGTGCAAAATAAATTCCATCTGAGTGGGCTGCGGCCGTTGTCTCCCCGAACAAAGGCCGAGGTGTTTGCTTTGCCTTTATTTTTTTGTGTGGGTGTTCTGGAAGAAAATGAGCTGACTCTGTCCTCGTGGAGGACCCTGAGCACTGCCACCTCCTTGTCACCCGGTGTGGCTGTGCCATCCCTTTTGCCCCAGGAGCCCCTCTCCAGCTTTGGGCAGGGATTGCTGCAGAGCGTCTCATAGACCAAAATAAAGCAGAATGGGGTTACATGGACACCCCAACGTTGAGGCTGGTGCTTTGTGCCTGCAGAACCCAACTGATTTAGCCTTGTACGGCTGAATAGAAGAGGCTGGCAGCCTTCTGTGAGGTCAGAACCAGCTGGGAGGTGGGGGAGAGCAGTGGGGGCTGTGTTCTGTGACTTCAGCAAGGCACTTGGCACTGTCTGCCACCACATCCTGATGATGAAGCTGAGAAAGTGTGGGACAGATGATAGGACGGTGAGGAGGGCTGAGAACTGGCTGAGTGGCCGAGCTCAGAGGGCTGTGAGCAGCAGCACAGAGTCCGGTTGGAGGCTGTCACCAGCGGTGTCCCCAGGGGTCAGGGCTGGGTCTGGTCTTGTTCAACAGCTTCATCAGTGACCTGGACGAGGGGATAGAGGCCAGCGTCTTTTCAGTGGCCTGTGGGGACAAGACAAGGGGCAATGGCCACCAACTAGAGCACCAACGTGTGTAAGAACTCCTTCACGGTGCAGGTGGTGGAGCACTGGAACAGGCTGCCCCGGGAGGGCTGGAGTCTCCTTCCCTGGAGATACCCAAGACCCAAATGTCCCTTCCAACCTCAACCATTCTGTAACTGTGACATGGTGGCACGGCAGCGATTTCGTTCTGCAATGAGCAGGTAGGGACGAAGAGGACATCGTCAAGGGAAAAATCACACAGGGCTTTCGCCTGCTGCTGCTGCTGAGCCATTTAACCTGCTCTGAGAAGCTCAGTCATCCACTGCTCATCTCAACACCCACGCAGGAAATAGCGAGCAATGAGAAAACAGTGACCTGTCACTGAAACACCAGCAGAGCTGCTGTTACAGAACACGAGCTACTAAACAAGGGTGAGGAAAACAAGAAGCTCCAAGCCCTGCAGCCTTACTGGGGGCAGCGGGTGCCACCCAGGGTCCTGCTGAGCCCTCACCTGGGGTTGGCTTGTCCTTATTCCCAGGAGCATCCCATCCATTGGATGCCCCATCCAACGACATCCATAGGACATTGGGTGCCCCATCCCTGGAGGTTCCCAAGGCCAGGCTGGATGGGGCCCAGGGTAACCTGATCTGGTGCTTGATCCAGCAGCTGGCAACCTGCCCATGGCAAGGGGTTGGAACTGGATGATCTTTGAGGTCCCTTCTAACCCAACCCATTCTATGATTGCGCAACACAGCAGAAGGCAGCATGGAGGCTCCACCATCCCCATGACCCCAGGACGGGGCTGTTGTCCCCTTGCTGTCCCCTTCCCGTGGCCACAGCAGCACCACGGCTGTCCATGCAAGGAAGGAGGCAGAAGCATTATGTGCAGAGCAGAAGCACGCCGGATGCGGCGTGCCCCCTCATTACACAGATTTATTTATGGAATGTCTGAGGAGCACATTAAAATAATCCCTTCAAAGAGCCTGGCGAGGAGAGGGCACTGAAGAATTGATGAGCCAAGCTGGCACGGGGATTTGATCTCAAAGCATTTGTGGATTTTATTAATAACTTCAGAGCGGGCACGCAGCACCCAGCACTGCCACCCGGCGTGAGCTCTGTCCCCATCCCCACCCCTGCCCATCAGGGATGCTCACCTGCCCCACTGCAGGCGAAAAATGTGGCAAAAAATATCCCAAAAAATCAGACACACAAAGGCAGCGCCAGCTCTCAGCACCAACCAACAGTGCAGAAATTGCTGCAAACGTCATCGTGCGTAAGGAACTCAGTGTCACAAAGCACCAGGAAGCCCAAACCATCCCGCTGTGCCCATTTTACAGGTGGAGACAGAGGCTGAGTCACCCAGGGCTGCAGTGGGACATCAGCTCCCTGTGCCTATGCCCTCAGCCCATCTCTCTCCAAGCAAAGTCTGCCCGGGATGGGAGCAGCAGCACCCGCACAGCTCTCAGCCTGGGAACAGAGGAGCACTTTGTTCGTGCTCCCTCCGCCTCTTCCTCCCCATTGATCCATCCTTGTCCCTTCCAAGGCAATTTCCTGGGGCTGGCGGCCGTCCTCTCCAGCTAATTAGCTCAGACTAATGGGCTGAAAGCCTCAACAATGCCAGGATTGTGGGTCAAACCCTGCCATGTGTGCCTCCCACCCCGGAGACCATTGGTCCTTCTCTCATAAGCAAATGAACCCCAAAGTCCTTTGGGCCATCCCATCTTAAAGCACATCCGGAGGATGCTGTGCATCACTCACAGCCATCCACCATGATGAAAAAAAGTGGCTAAAAGTGGTTTCCAGAGGCACTCACAGCTCCCCTCTCCCCGTGCCACAATCCTCTTCCAGCTCCAAATCCAAACCCCTCAACCCAGAGCCACGAATTGTGCGTGGGGCACAATCCAGGATTGGGGCACTGTGGGGATTTGCAGTTCAGAGTCTGGGTGAGGCACCGTGGAGATGCACCAAGGTGGGGATGGGGTTGTCAGGACTGAGTTCCAGCCCTGGTGAGCAACCCCACAGACCTGGCAAAATCCTGCAGCAAGTGGCTGCTGGCACCAGGGACAGCAGGAGAGCTGAAAGCTGCCAGCACTGCCAGGTTGCCAGGCCAGGAGGGATTTTCTCTCTGTTGGAGCCAAGTGATCACCACCTCACGTTGATTCATGGGGTTTGATCCATTGCCCGCACGCGGGGATAACGGCAAGAGGCAAAGTCAACGGCTCGGCAGCGCTCGTTCCAACACAGGGCATCAACACACATCACATCCAGGGGGAAATCACACTCCAGGGCTGACATTCATTGCTCTGTGAAAATCATGGGGCCTCTCAAGGCTACCGATGGTGGGAAGGTCTCTTCTTTAGGGGGTGATGAGAGGATGCTTCGTGGGGTGAGATGGAAGGGACGAGCTCTGTGTGTCCAACAGGGTCTCTCCAAACCAAGCAAATCTCTGTGGTCTTTTTCGTTCAATATATTAAAAAAAAAAAAACAAAAAAAAAACAATTCAGCACTAGTGTGTTTTAAATGCACGTGTTAACAAATGCAATTATCTAAAGGATGCTGTGTACATCGGGGTAGTGAAAAACACGGAGATCAGCAGCCCTCTGGCTGCTCTCCCCCTGCAGCTCCATGGGATCAATGCCAGAACGGCGTGGCCAGCAGCTCCTGGGCACAGTGCAGTTAAATGGGAGCACTGCTACGGCTCTTCCTGAGCTTCGGGTTTTCTGGTGGTGATTTTCTGCCTTTAGAACACAAACAAACACAATCAAGTTTGGGAAGGCACGGGAAACAAACCCAAGGAATTGCTGACAGGCGTCCCACAGGAATTCAGAAGCACTCAGAGCCTCCCACATGGGTGCTAAGGCTGAAAAACCACCAAACTGGCTCCAATCACTGCCCTCCAGCGCATGAACCACCTTCTCCTGGGAGCTCTGCAGCTCTCAGCTTTGTATTTCAACAATCCCCAATGAAGAGCAAGGTCTGAGGGTAACACTGTCCCTCTCACAGCCAAATTCCCTCCCCAAAATGCTGTGCAGAGATCCCAACACCCGTTTCTACGCTCTTCACCCAAGCAGAACCTCCTGTGGCTGCTGTTCCCTGGCTGGGAGATGCTCTTCCAACAGGGACACTACACTGCGCAGCAGAGATTTGCTCCCTGTGCTCCACCAGGGAGATGCTCTCCCTCTGCTGCTGTTCCCTGATCAATAATTCACCCTGCAGCCCTGCTCCTGTTACCGATGCTCTCGGCGAAGCAGAACGAGTCCCTCGCATGACTCACGGCCCTGGGAAGCTTCTCCTTTTAGCATCCCATGGAGGAGAGAGGCTTGGCAGCACCTGCTAGGAACAACGAGCCCCGGGCGTTGTGATCAATAAATAAAGGGGAGATAATTACACGCCGTATTTCAGCCTCGTACGATGGGTGTGAATAAAGAGACTCCTTCCTCCTTGCAGAAAATCCGATACAATTAAACGATTAAAGCAGAGAAGCAGACACGAAGCCAATGAGGAGGGGCTAGGCAAGGTGGATCGTGTGCCGGGGGCTGGAGCGAGCCCCAGCCGCTCCCCCCATCACAAACACAAACCTGTGGCTGCTTAAAAAAAACTCTCCCAAAATAAGAACCGTGGTGCACAAAGCTCGGGATTAAAGCAGCATCACTTCCTGGCAAGAGCCCATTGTGCTGAGTTACCCCATAGACACGCACACCAATGGCTCATTTTCTACTGGAGATGATCACTGGAAGACGTAACACAACCTCAGCACAACCCAAAGGCAACCAAACCCCCGATCAAATCCAAGCCATTAGGGTGATTTATGGCCCAGAAGATGCACAAGTGTCCTTTGGGACTAAATTAAGCCCAGGATGAGCTGAAAGATGACCCATCCCTTCCCAGTTGTCACCGGGAAGCTCCGCAGCCCGGCTGAGCCATCTCAGATGTCCCAGACATCTGCGAGTGACAGCAGCGCTGGGTCACCCTTTGATCTCCCAGGACAGCCTTCCTCCGAAGCCCCAGGAACCAGCTGGTGACAGCTGAGGGCTCCATCCAGCCACAGGGCACTGCCTCGCGTGGATTTATTGGCACGGCTTTCCCAGGGAGATCACAGAGTCATGGAACCGTGTGAGTTGGAAGGGACCTTTAAAGGCCATCTGGTCCAACTCTCCTGCAGCGAACAGATTGCCTCCTGTTTCTCTGTTTACCTGTGTGGCTCAACGTGTTGCTTCACAAATCCCTCCAAGGGGCAGGGGGTGCCCTCCAGGAGGGCTGGAGCAAGGCGGAGGGCAAGAGACACTTGCACGGCCTTGCCGAGGGCAACTCCCCATTGCTCAACCGGGGCCACAACCAAAAAAAGGTTGGATTTTCAACTCTCTGGGCTTACATATCTCCCTCTGAGCATCTCTGATAGCAGTCTGCAATCCTGCCTCTGGGAGCAGAGCCTGGGAGATTGCTCCACGGTGCAGTGGCTGCATGTCAAGAGCGGCCCTTGGGATCCCATCGTTGGGGGTGCTACCCCTCCAGCCCCTCTGCGGGCTTTGGGACAACAGCAAAGCCTCTGAGCTGTCCCATGTGAGCATTCCCTGCCTGCCTGCATCACCCAGGGCACCAGGAGGGTTTGGCTGTGCCTGCACCCCCACCTACTGCCTCTGGTGGCAATGGGTTGGTGCTTGGACTGGATGATCTCAGTGGCCTTTCCAACTTTAATGATCCCGTGAAATGAACAGAAAATATAAATCCAGTTGAGGTCTTGGGGATGGAGGGATGCTTCCCAGCGCGTTCCTGCAGCTGCAGATTCGTTGGACAGGAGTGGCAGTGTCCCAGGCTTTGCAGCTCCCTTGGAGGGATATGGGAGCACAGGCGATGCCAAGGGCTCAGCCCCATCCCTGATGGCAGCTGGGAAAGTTTCTGCTTCCTTCTGCTTTATGATATTGAAGCATTGGCTGAACACAGCCCTGTGAACAGTGAGGAACACGCAGCCTTGCTTTCCGTTTTGATGAAGACTTTGAGAACAGGTTCAAGAGTGTCAAAAAAATCAGTGATGTTTCGGTATATTTGCGACTCTATTTTCCATTGACAGAAACACATCAACTGCAAATTTTAAAATGGAATGAATAGAGTAGCAATCAGATATTCAGCTCCAAGAAACACATGGTCACGTCTGTCTACCAGACTTTTAAGAGACCCATCTCACAAAGCAACACATCCCTCACTTCACCGTCACACCTTCCTCACATCGTCACTTTTTGGCAGTCCATCCATCTGTGAACAGCTGTTCTCAAGGATGAAGCACAGGAAGAGCAAAATTTCATCAAAACTCTGACAAACACCTTGAGAACCCACCAAGAATTACAGCCACTTCCATCCAACCAGACTGATGTGCCAGTTTCACAGAAACAAGGTCAGACAGCCCATGGGTTTTATGGGGTTTGTTGCTCCCTTTTTCTTATACTTTAACAAAAAATATTAGAAAAGAAAATTTTTGCTTACATATATTATATTATACATGGCCCAAGACAATTCCTCTTCACTCAACACAGCCTAGGCAAGCCCAATGGTTGGACACCCAAGGTCTAGGGCAAGGAGATGGAAGTGGTTCCAGAGAGCTGGCAGTGGAAGGCACTGAGCACTCCCTCAGTCTCCATTTCTGGGGTGACTGAGCCATGGTAAGAGACAAAAAGGAGGAGACGTGGTGGTACCTGTGCACTGCACAGGGTGACAGCAGTCAACGGGATTCATCCAGTGAGGTGAACCAGAGCCGTGTGGCTTCAGGGGAAGAGAGCAGGGAAAAAAAAATCATAAAATGGCTCAGGTTAGAAGGGACCTTAGAGATCATCTTGTTCCAACCCCCTGCCATGGGCAAGGACACCTCCCACCAGACCAGGCTGCCCAAAGCCCCATCCAGCCTGGCCTTGAACACTGCCAGGGAGGGGGAATGAAGTGGGCATGGCGGGGTTGCGTTGGGCTTGGTGATCGGGGAGGTCGTTCCATCCTTAATGGTTCTGTGATTTCTGCTCCTGTATCCAGCGTCCTCGGAGGTCCCTGGGCAGCAGAAGAGGAGG
The DNA here is from genome assembly GCA_013396635.1 of Penelope pileata. Taxonomy (NCBI): domain Eukaryota; kingdom Metazoa; phylum Chordata; class Aves; order Galliformes; family Cracidae; genus Penelope; species Penelope pileata. The sequence continues at coordinate 570,249 of WBMW01003926.1, read as the reverse complement.
AGATGGGAGGGGGTGAGAGTGGAGGCAGACAGGCAATGAACGCTGGCAGACCTGTGAGCTGTAGAACAGCACCCAGCACCAAAACATAAATAAATAAATGGGCCTTACTTAGAACCAGCAAACACACCTCTCCAGAGCACAGTGCTCAGCCCAGGGAGGGAGAAGTGCCAGGAATTGGCTCACAGTCTCTGCTGATTCCCCATGGAAGGAGCTGGGCTGCTTTGCTGGTGAGCAGCGGCACAGATCTCGGAGCTGGAGAGGTGCAGCGCTGCGGGGGAATGTTTGGAGAAATTCAATCCTTTTTCCTGCTTCTTATGCTAATAGGGAAAGCCGAGCTGATTTGCAGGACAACATTTAGCGAGATCTAATTCATCAAAGTCTCCATCTGCTTTCATCCTCATGCTGAGATTGTCAAAAATCAGCTTTCCTCCAAGCAACGCCCGCGTTGGCTTTAACCAAGAGAGGCCAATTCTGGAGAGATTTGTAAACAAACGGCTTCTGCGGATCCGGCCAGAACAAACAGACGTGGGCCGGGCCCGATGAGCAGAATCTGTGTTGGGATGGAGGAGGGATGGCAGAGCAGAGGGACAGGGGATGACTAACCCATGCAGCTGGCAAAACAGCCCAGGGTGGAGGCAGGGTCCGTGGGTATGGGATGGGGAACGTCCCGGCCAGGGTCAGGGTGTGCAGTGCTGCTCCTGCAAGCTGAATGCATTTCCTGCAGTGCTTCCAGCAGTGGGGTTACATTCCACAATGGGTAGCCTCCTGTATTAATTAATTCATTAATTACCACCAGGCTCACACCCCTGTGATGGGTGCTTTGGCTCCTGGCTGTGCCCCATCTCACCTGCAGCCCCAGGAGGGCTCGGGTCAGGACACACACACACACACCAGGTGTGGGCACAGAGCTCATCCAGCAGAAGGCATCACAGCAAGCAGAGGGGAAAAAAACCTGACATTTGCTGCCCTAAAGACAAAACTGAATTCTTTAATCCTCATCCACAGGGCACAAAATGGAGCCAGCAGCAGCTGCAGCAGCCACGAGCCCCGGGGCAGGAGCAGGGCTCAGTTCTCCAGCTGCATTTTGCAGGCAGGGCCAAAGCCCCGCGCTCTGCAGGGAGCACAGCCAAGGAGCCTGGCCCTGGGAGCAGCCTGCACAGCTCTGCTGCCACCAGCTGACTGCTGCCTCCACCAGCCTGCTCCTGGCCACGTGCATTCTGCAGCCTGGGAAGGAGCACAGAGATGCTGGGAAGTGCAAGTGGGCTCAGGTGGGGATGATGTGCTCACCCAGCCCAACCCCAACCACCCCACCATGCCCCTCAGTGCCACATCATAGAACCACACAATGGTTCAGGTTGGAAGGGACCTCAGAGATCATCTTGTTCCAACCCCCTGCCATGGGCAAGGACACCTCCCACCAGACCAGGTTGCCCAAAGCCCCATCCAGCCTGGCCTTGAACACTGCCAGGGAGGGGGCAGCCACAACTTCTCTGGGCAACCTGTTCCAGTGTCTCACCACCCTCACAGGGAAGAATTTCCTCCTTATATCTAGTCTAAATTGACCTTCTTTCAGTCTATAACCATTACCCCCTTGTCCTGTCATTATCTATCCTTATAAAAAGCCCCTCCCCAGCTTTCCTGTAGGCCCCTTCAGGTCCTGGAAGGCTGCTATCAGGTCCCCCCGCAGCCTTCTCTTCTCCAGGCTGAACAGCCCCAACTCTCTCAGCCTGTCCTCGTAGGGGAGGTGCTCCAGCCCTCTGAGCATCCTCATGGCCTCCTCTGGACCCGCTCCAACAGCTCCACATCCTTCTTGTGTTGGGGGCCCCAGAACTGGACACAATGCTCCAGGTGAGGTCTCACAGAGCAGAGCAGAGGGGCAGAATCACCTCCCTCGCCCTGCTGGCCACGCTGCTCTTGATGCAGCCCAGGATCCCGTTGGCCTTCTGGGCTGCAAGCGCACACTGCCGGCTCATGGTGAGTTTCTCATCAACACACACCCCCAAATCCTTCTCCTCAGGGCTACTCTCAAGCCAGTCTCAGCCCAGCCTCCACGGGTCTGGAATGCCCCCAGGGACGGTGACTGCCCCGCTCCCTGGGCAGCTGTGCCAGTGCCCGATGGCTCTTCCAGAGTAGAATTGTTCCCAACACCCAACCTGACCCTCCCCTGGCACAACTTGATGCCATCCCCTCTCATCCTTCCTTTCTCTCCTGTTCTCTCTCACCAGTCCCCAGATCTCTGCAAGGTTACTTCCAGCTGTGTTTCCTACAGCTCAGTGTTAATTATCCATTTCCTGATGTCCTTTCATTCAGGAAATTCTCACTGATCTCCAACGTGCATTTTCCATTTCTTTGGCCCATGCCACCTGGCTACACAACAGGCACTCATAACACAGCACAACACCACTTGGCCCCTGTACCCACACCTACCATCTCCCAAAATTACTGACATTGGTCTGTTCCATGCTTTTGCCATACTCTGAAGTAACTTAAGGTCCCTCTGTAGGGGAAACATTTCCTCCAGGAACAGCACTGGGCCAAACAACCTTGAAGCAGGACCTCCAAGCCAAGTGGCTCCTCTCGCTCCTTTCCTTCCTGCAACACAACAACTTCTTCCAACACTCCACAGAATAAAGCTAGAGTAGACCATCGGGCTCCAAAGCCCTCTAAAAATTGATCTATACCCAAAATGGAGCAGATTTCTGTTTGGGGCATTTGATCTTCATGGAGCAGCAGTGAGGAGCGTGGGCTCATGGCCAGCACCTCACTGGTGAAACCAAGGAGCGATGCCCTTGAGCTGCACAGGCTCAACGCTGCGTGCACACAGCCAGATACATCTCTCAAGATCCTGCCCCAAATTTCATGATTTTGGAGCTGAAATCACTGCCGCAGGCAGCAGCCAGGCTCACAGTTTCCTGGGTGAGCAGAAGACAAATGAGGTGTTTGGAGAAGTGACCAGAAGACATCAGGATATTGTGTGCTTCACATAAATCTCGTTAAAGGTTGGTTAGTCAGCATTGCCAAAAAAAAAAAAAAAATGTTTTATGATGTCTCTGACCTGGTCCTGTGCTCCCCCAGCCCAGTGAGGTCTCACTGCAACAGCACGTGTGGGACTGGGGCACACTGAGCCATCACTCCAGCAAAGCACCAGGACAAACAGCTCACCCCGGGGGCCAGCAGCGCTTGCTCTTTCCATCCCCTCTGCCTAAGAAAACACAGAGAAGCCTCCAGGAAAAACTCAGCTCCTACCCAGCCGGGCCCCTGGCTAGCTCTGGCCATCGCTCAGCCCTTGCAGCTTTTATTTATCTTCATGGAGGATTTCACCCATCAGCTCTTGTTCTACGGTAACACCGCTCACAACAGATCCTTCAGCCACTCCACACCTCTGGGAATCGTGCCCACAGCCCCAGGCTGTAGCCTAAGGGGGATGCATTGAAGGCAATGGGTATTTCTGGCCAGCCAGGCACACAGAGCTCACACCCAAGTACTTCATCTCAAGGTCTTGTTAACAAAGCCCTGCTCAAGCAATAATCTTTTCAAAAAGCTCTGTATGAGGCCGTACTTCATGTCCTTAACAAATATTTTACAAGGGGATGGGGAGAGGAGGAGGAGGATGTGGTTACTTACTCTCAGACAGCCAAGACACTTTCCCAGCCACCTAAGAAAACAGCAAGAAAAATTCAACAAGGGGAAAGCGTGACATTTTCCTGGAAGATTTAAGGGCTGAAGCTGCCTACACGAAGAAACCAGCCAGGCTCAGCGATAGGGAAAGGCTTCGCTCAGCCCTTCCTCACTGTGATGGAGCAGCAACATCACAGCCACTGAGAGCCAAAAGAAAAGGCCAAGCACATCCTCGCTCAGCACTCACACCTCCCTCCTGTGCTCCAGCTCACAGCTGAGGACCACATCCTCACCGATGGAATTTAGACCATCCAAACACAGCACTTGGCCTCCCCGAGTTGTTTTTTGTTTTTTGTTTTTTTTTTTGACAGATCCCAAGATAAATGCACACTGTGGTTCGCCAGTGAACAAGATCTTGGACAGCTCGAGGAGTCCAATGGAAGAGATTTATGGTGGCTGTGCTTGTGGCAGCTCTGAGCCTCCCTGGCACAGAGCAAACCTCAGGTGATGACACTGATGGGCAAATAGCCCCTTTGTCACCATGGTGCCTACACCTGGGCTGGGTCAGCAGCAGGGAGGGGACACAGCAGTGAAACTTGCCTGTGGCTGAACTTACGGGGACACAGGATGCCATCTGCACAGGTATGAAGAAATGGGTGCTTTGAAAGCCCCTTCCCCCCTCAGTTGATTGCCTTAACAGCCAGCAGTCACAGGGAGCAGCTATCCCAAGTGCCAAGGAGCTTAAAGAGACCCAGAGAAAACCTTCCTGAGAAATTACTGATCACAAGGAGGGGGAAAAAAAAAAAATGGATGCTGAAGTTCAGGTTCAGCAAAGCATACAGGAAATTCTCTGGAAGGAAAAGCACAGCTAACACATTTCATCTTTAGTGATGACCTTGCATTAATGATTTCTCATTTAGCATTTTCAGAACTTTTTGAAATCCCAATTTAACTTAGAAATGAACCTTTCAAAACAAGACCCAGAAGATTCAACTGGTGTCCCACAAATAACCACAGGTATTTTACAACCTGCTGCCATTTCAAGGGCACCAGTTGTATACAAGCACCCACTGTTACACCTCAGCCCATGCCCAGTGCTCCTGACTATCTGGTGGACATCTACCTTGGGAAGACAGAAGAGGAAATCCAGATGCTTCCCTTGAGTTCAGCCCCAGGAGATGGAGCACCAGCAGCAGCTGCTCCCGTGTGCCGTGCTTCAAGGCACATTGTGCCATGGCTGAGCAGCAGAGAGGGTTCTCAAAGGGAAGAGAGCATCAGATGGTTAAGAGAGATGAGATGTCTATTGAGGAGCTGGACTGCAGTCAGGAAAATGGCTGTCAGCAATGCTAAATAGAAATGAAACTTATCTGGGAAGTTTTAGAAAGCTAAACCCAGTAATGTGAGGGG
>WBMW01003926.1:547490-565139 GCA_013396635.1 Penelope pileata | reverse complement strand
AAAAAAAAGGAGATTGAGGCAGAATCTCCTCCTAGAAAGACACTGAAAAGAAATGGAGCCCAGTAAGGACTGCAGGGCCTTGGCCAGGCCACCAGCCATAAAATTCAGGGAAGGAAGAGCCAAAGGTGATGCTGTTCAGGTCAAACCAAGGCCTTCAGAGGAAACAAGGCAGCTTCAGGAGACAGACTCCCTCGCCTGTAAGTAAAGAAGTCTTGAAATTACTATCAACACTGTATTGTCGTGATCCTAAATGCTGAAACAGTGCTGCAGCACATGGAAATGTCTCCTTTCCTGTCAATCTTTGTCACAAATGGAACTCTTCCAGTTTCAAAACCAGGCCCATGGCTGACTGACAATCTGGCACGTACAAATCGCCAGCAAAGCAGTTACTTTTTTGTTTCTCTTGAAGCTAATCCCAACTATTTTAATTATCTATTTCAGCTTGACTTCTAGCCGTTCTCCCTTTGGACTGGCTATTATGTTCTGTTATACATAATAAATCGAGTGGAAGAGCAGGGAAGTCAGGCTTGGATGAGCACTCACTAATTCCCCAGGCCATACATATTCCTCATTCCTGCTGGGGAGGAACTGCAGGAGTATCACTGCCTTTTTCCAGAAAGCTCCACGCATCCAGACAGAGCAAGCACACAGAGCTACCCTGCTCTTGACTCTGCAAAACAAGAGATGGAGGAAAGAGCAAGGGAGCAGGCAAAACTGGCTCTGTGGAGAGACAAAACCCGGCTGGGTGATGCAGTCTTGCACTGGGTCACGCTGTTACTCAGCGGTGTTTTGAGCATACCTCGTCTCGATTCGTTTTCCCTGCCAAGGAGCTTTCACTTCAGAACTCAGACAATCCTGATTTAAGCTTCCCACTCGAAGATAAACACGCCAGCGTTGGCCACTGCAGCTGTCAGGATTTGCCACACAGCGTGTAGGTGGCAAGAGGAGAGGAAGCAGTCTGTAGCTGAAACGATTTGCATGCATATGCAACATGATTTCAGGCAAATGCAAAGGAGTTACAAAGAACTGAATTTTAAACATCATTTGTCAGCTAGCCTACATTCTTTTTGCAACACAAGAAACACTCCCCCCTGCTCTCCTTCCCCAAGCCATCACTCTAAGCCTGGTATGCAGGAAAGCTCTTTCCCAAACCATAAAAATGATCTAACCAGAATTACTCCGACGACCACGAGATACCCAAGGCAGTCTCAGCTAAAGACCACAAGGACCTCAGTGCAGCTTCAGTCCAGAGAATTACTCAAACTTGGCTTTTTGCAGAGATTTATCACAAATGGCTCGCTCACTGTAGTGTTACAACACTCTTTTTTTTCCATGGAAACAGCTGCAGTTTTGCTTCTTTGCTATACAGGCACTCTTAAAAGAAAAAGAGCCACTGAACACAGGAATCCAAAGCTTGTGGTTTTGGGTTTTGTTTTTTTTTTTTCCCACTTGAAGAATCCCTAAAACATTAAAAAAAAAAGTATAATTACAGTTAATTCATTCCTTGTGGAATTACATTGGACATTGCTTGGTCAGAGTGAGGCTAAGGAAAGGGCAGTCTGGTGTTCACAAGACTGATATTCAAGCATCATCAATACACACAAAGGACAGGCTCTTATGCACATCTGTTACATTGCAACCTTCACTCTTCCCCAGTAAACATCTTTAGGATACAGATGGAGAAAAAAAATGAAACAATATTCACAGGACAAAACCATAACATTATTAAAACTATGAGCACTAAGACTTACAGAGGTCAGCAAACAGAGGCTGCCTGTGAATAATCCAAACTTCCTAAGACAGAATATTCACAAGCACGGGTCTGCAACACAGAGGCTGGATTCCAGCAACTCAGAACACTTATGACTAAGAGGCAGTTTTGGAATTCAATTACTTGCCTAAGGCAGGGAGGCAGGCAGAAAAGGTAGGAGTGCAGAAGGCAAAGGCGAGATAAGCCAGTGCTAGAAGTTCTTGTTCAACCAGGAGGCAAAGAGCAGAGCAAGAATAAAAGATGGTTTGTTCTTCTGAGCTTAAACACCAGCCAACAGTTACCAGTATACACTTTCTATATTGCACAACCAGTTGTAAAGTAACTGAAAAATTAGAAAACCCTAAAAAAAACAAATCTGCATTTGTAGCAGCTACATTTAAATATATTCAGAGTGGAGTTAGCCTGTGTAGTTCAGCTTTTAAAACAATTCACCAGTTTTCCCTACCAAAAGCACACGGCATTTCTGTGCCCTGTCTTCTCAGGCAGCACAGCTTTAGCACATCACAGATTTATTGCTTAATTTAAGGCAATCATACAAAACCAACACCTTAAGGGCATTTATGGCATTCACTGGTCTTCATTCAAACACCAGGAAAAGTTTTGATATTTACAAATGAGAGGAGCACTCCAGCTTTTAACGAAAATGATCCTTTCAAGCTTTGCAGGTCTATCTTCTCAACACAGAACTCAGCACTTAAGCCATAACCAGAGCACCAATGTTCAGAAAAAGAGGGCAAAGAAAGAGTTAAAGGAGCAAGTTCCAGGACATCTTACATAACTCATTCTTACTCATCTAAGAACTTGTTGGAAGATATTTGGATTGCTGAATCACTTTTGTCCATTCAGAACATCCAGGATGAATTATGACCTGTCAGATAGACTTAAAATGCAATTAACAAAGTGTTAAACTCTCACACATTAAAAAAAGATTCCTAACAGCTTTAGACAAACTCATTCACTTTTGAGACAGCTCTGAATGATTTTTTTTTTTTGTTTCTTTCACATTCCACAAAATTCATCACTAGCTCTTTGTCTCATGCTCTATCTCCTTAATAATCCCAATGAGAGCCTGGCTTTACAGAGCCATGCTGCAGGTGAAAACGTTATCAAGAGCACTTCTCTGATTGTGGTCTTAATTACTCGTGACTAAGTTTGCTATTGACAGTTTTATCAACTGCCAAACATGCAAACCCACTCAGAAGAACAGTCAAAAATTACAAAAAAAAAAAAAAGCCACCAGCAAGAACAGACCTGTTAAAAATCCTAAGCGTGCTCAGCATGAGACCAACCCTTCCCTCGCAAATACTTTGGAAATTAACTGAAAGAATATGGAGAATCCTTTCCAAGTGATGCAAGATAACACCAGTCCAGTGCTCATGTGCATTCATTTCCATGAAAAAAAAATAATGCATAGAAAACAGTGGTTTTGTTTTTAAAAAAAAAAAATTAGGGTATATTGTTTCAAGATGGTTTTGTAAAAACAGAAAAGATGACTTTTTGTAAAAAAAAAAAAAAACAAAAAAAAAAACACACCAGACCAGGTACAGTCTGACAGGATTGGCAGTAACATCCAGTTACACAGGAATTACTGAGGCTGTATCAAAAACAGAGTCCTACTGTCATAGAGCAGGACAGATGGACAGGATTTTTAGCCAGCAGAGAACCCTGCACGTAGGGTATCCCCATCTGAATCAGCATCACTGAGACAGACAAGAATTCCTGGTGTTACCCGTGATTTTTTCCAGAGAAGTGCTTCACCAAGGGGTTTGCACAGCCTTTTCCAAAATAAATGGATGCAAACAATGTGTTTCTGGTCAAAAAGAGAATCCACAGAGCACACAGTGCTTGCAGGAACTTCCATCTGTAAGGACTGCAAAAATAAGCTCTCTGCCTCTTGCTCAGAGGGAAGGAAGCTTCTGTTCCTCTACATGAAGGCAGCAACCTTCTTTTTGTTAGGAGAAGACTGGGGGTTCTGTAGCACTCATTGTCACAGCAGAAAGGACAGGTCTGTCACATAAAAAGCCCAGGAAGCATCCCATAAAGTGAAGGATCTTCTCCCCTCAGCATTTCTTTGAAGCACAGCTAGATTGATTTACACTGAGAAACCCTTTCTAATGCTTGAACAGCAAACAGGTTAGTGCATTTTTCTTGCTAATGTTCCCTAAAGCAACAACTACAATGGTTTACACTCTATCAAAAAAACCATCCTTACAGAACAAGTCATTGGAGAAGCCATGGAATTTCGTGCTGCTTCTCTGTGCACAGGAGAAGTTTCAGTCATCTGCAACAGCACGTTTCAGTTTTCAATACCTGATCCAAAAGACACTTGATCTTTTTTTCTGAATGAGTGAAACGCATCAATACTACCCTGATAGCCACTCTTCAAGTTGAAGGATTTGACATTCCACTCCTTTTGGTGACCCACAGACACTAACCCTGCATGCAAATAAAGCTAAGATTCACTCTCTGCAGCAGCTGGGTCCACCAGGCGCCGCCTCACAGCATTTGGTGATGAGTTTCTGTTAGACACCCCTGTTTCATCATCTGAGAGATCTTCTTCATCTGCTTCTTGCTCTTCATCCAGCTTTTTCAACAGCTGAGCTGACTCTGGAGCTAGCTTTTCTGAAAAGAAAAGGTACATAAGCAAAAAGATACTGTTACCAGGTGAAATGTTTGTGGTTTTGTTTGTTTATTTAAGAAACAGTAAGTAAGTATCACAGACTAGCAGGGAATTTGAATGAATTTAACCCAGGCAACTTTGCAGTATCAGCCACTTAAAACTGCTACCTTGGGGAGAATTGTTGTTAGGGTGAAGTTACCCACAGGTCAAGTATTAACAGCTTACACCCTACTAGTCAAGGGAACACAGAACTTGGAAAAATGACAGGTTCCTACAGAACATTAATCAGCATTCAGATAATTTTCCACATTTTTAATGTGATAGATTTCCAGAGACTAAGCCCAAACTGAATCACTCAGTGTCCACAGAAACATGAATTCCCTTTTAATCCTCACTTTGCCCCTAAAAGAGACAAATCCTGCAACTCTTAAAACTGAGAGCTCTAAAGGATGAGGATGATTCCACATGAGAAAGTATTCAACATTTTTACTCTATCTCCCTGCACATATGCAATTTCATGACTTCTAGGTAAAATGCAGTAAAAGCATTTTATCACCTAAGAATTTTTTTTTTTTTTTTAAGAAATTAGCATTAATCCTAAATACAATCCCACTATAATCCACAAAGAGCAAGTAACTGCAGTTAAAGCATAGCATCACCCTCACACGAAGACTTTTCCCTCCAATCTGTTCTGCAGACACAAGTTTTGCACCAATTTTTATTAAGATTTACCCAACAGCTTCACTGAACTAGAAGTACATGGTGGGCTTACTTGAATAAGGGTACTGTGCTGGCCTGTGTTTTTTGGAAGGACAGAAGCAGTCTGCTAAGAACACCATTACCTGAAACCAAGAGAGACAAGGTTAAACCAAAGACACAGCAGACACAAGCCAATCTGCTCCAGGTGGTTCACTTACAAGCCCCAGTATCAGTCCTGAGAACAAAGTCACCAATGCAAAAATGGCATATGAGCCCCAAACTGGCATTCCAACATCTTCTGTGAAATAGTTGTGGCAGTGCTAGAACAAAAGACACGAGAATCATTTCAAGAATTGCTGAATGTCATAAATATTGAGATAAAGTTGGTATCTGAGCACATACCCTGATCCACATGGACAACTGAAACAAAGCTGACATAGTACTCATCCTGAAACAAAGCAGAGAAAAGTAACTGAAAACATCCAAGTCAATCAAATACCTACTGCCTTCTGATGTGCCTCAGTAGTCACTAGTCAGCTGCACGTTGAACAACTTTCTGCTCATGCCTGGCTTCCCTTCTGGCTACTTTGCTTTTCATCTTCTGTGTTGACTTTTACTCCAGGAAGCACCCACTTCCCATGAAGCAACCTTTAAAACTAACATCACCCTGTACAACATCCCACAAACAGACAACTACCAATTCCTTGACAAACTGCCTTGATTTGGACCTGCTGAGACAGAATATAAACAAAAGTAACTGAAATTCTATGTTATTTATGGACCAAGAGCCTCACAGCTGGAACTCTATTTAAGATATTACCAATTAAGCATCTCGACATTATACTAAAACAAAGAATTAACCAACTGAAAAAAATCAGGTTATATAAGAACAGAGAGATCTTCAGACACTGGAGATCAGTTGTATTTTACACACAAGTAGAAGAGACCCAGCTATCCCCCTCATTTATTCTGCTGGTTCTGACATTTCCCTGTTATTATGCAACTTTAGTGTTGATTATCTCTAAAAGAAAGGAGAATTCCAAAGATTAAGACAACAGAAATTGCTAGTGGCTGAGCTGTAGAAGTGGGTATTCATGAACAGAGACCTGCACAGTGCTTCAGCACACATGCAGGAGCTGGTACTGCACACTTCCAATAGAAAACTTGCTAATCCTAAAATCAGCACTCTATTTCATGTGTTCCTTGGTGTGGGCTAATACTTTGTAGGAGATCAACTACACAGCTTGAAGGCTCAAAGAGCACAGTAAGCAGGCAAAACAACAATGCCAACCTTCCTACAAAAGCCCCCAAAAATGCAACATTTCAATCTAGCATAACACTTCATCAAGAAACTAAACCCACAGCCATCCACGTTGCTTTTAGCTTTGCAACAGCAATGTCAGCTTCAGCGGGCAGCCCACATCTTACAGCTGTGGTGCTGTCTTATTGCCCAGGTTTTATTGCTAGTTTCCTAGAATTTAGTTGAGCAGAACACCTTTCTGCTGTGTAATCAAAACAGAACTTCAAGTGCAAGTTATCAGCAAGATTTGGATAAAACAATACATTCAGCTTTAACTATTTGAAATCTTAAAGTAAATCTTGCTCAGAAAACGCTGCATGGGGTGAGGTGCACACCCTGGATCTGTCCCACTATGTCCCTGAAGTGTGCTTGTTTGACAACAAATACATGATACCAAAACTCACAGGAAAGAGGAAGGACCAAACCATGATGAAACTGGTTCAATGGATTTCCACTCCTGATCACTGATGAAATTTATGAAATCAGTTTTAGTTCGTGCACCCTGGTATCTCCTAAACTCTCCATCTTTGCAGCTGTAAAAGAACAAGAAAAATCCTTTATTTTATACAGCCTAAACATGCAACATTTGCTTACACTCAACATCTTCCCTTCCATGACTTTGCCTTTTTATTATTATTATTATTTTGCTTTAGGTAATACTGGCTCTAAAACATTTTCTAAGAATCTTGGATGCAAGGAGTTCTAGGAATCTTGGCAGCACATGCATCTTGGCCAGCTTCAGAAAAAGACAATCATCTTCCTCATGCACTTGCCACACAGCAGCATTAAAACCAGAGAGAAGATTGCAAAATGGAAACACCCATGAAAAGACAGAATAAATATGGCCTGAAGGGAAATGGAAAAAAAATAGTGGTGGCATTCATTGTCAGGTCACAGCAGATAAGACAATAGCTGTCTCTGTGTCTCCTTCTTAAAGAGCATGGTAAATCTCACTGGTTTGTACCAGAAAACATAAAAAGACTTTTTTTTCTCTTCTCCAAAAAAACTGGCAGGATGCATACTCACTGGTAGATGGTAGGGAGGGCTGTTATGACAAATCGCCCGCTCAGACCTGTAAGAGAATTGAACAGCAGAGCATTGTTACAGAAAAGAAACAGCTAGAACTGTTACTACACACCTAAATAACAGCAGCTGTTTGCAGATAAACCGTGATCAAGCACAACCTGTGTGCATCACAGCGTGGCACAGGTCCCAGGGTCCCAGAAAGAAGGGTCCCAGGACAGAGGGAGAAAACTCCCTGTGGGGAAACAACCACTCCCCTCCACTGCTCTGGCTGCAGCACTTCAGAGAAAGATGCTCTTTTATTTTTTTGCCCATATTACGTGCAGCACTCGCAGAAAATAACCCAAGTGAGGCAAGCTTTAGAAGTTTTTATAGAAGCACCAGCTTCAGCAAGGAAGTTCTTACAACTCCCACACCAACGAGCCAGCCATGCTGGGGAGCAATGAGGCTCACCCTCCTCCATCGGGGAGGAGAGGTTCTCTTCTGCACAGAGCCATCAGGCACTGGCACAGCTGTCCAGGGAGTGGGGGAATCACCATCCCTGGGGGTGCTCAGACCCGTGGAGATGTGGCACTGAGGGACATGGCTCGGTAGCCATGGCAGGGTGAGCTGGACGCGGTGATCCCAGAGAGCTTTCCCAACCTTTCCTATGGCTCCATGACCGCGGGAGCCCTCACCTGGCTGCTCGGTGACATCCACCTTGGCGATGTTCACCTCCAGGTCCTCTCCCCACTCGGCGAACTCCTCCCAGGTGGGCTGCAGGCTGCGGCAGGCGGGGCACCACGGCGCGTAGCTGGGCCGGGACGAACGCGTCACTGAGGGCCTCACCGCGGCCTCGCACCGCCCACGGACCCCCACCTAACCCCGCCCGGCCCCGCAGCCCCCGACTCACAATTCCACCATCCACTCGCCCTGCAGCAGCTCCTGCCACGTGCCGTCCGACAGCACCTTCACCGGGCTCGGTTTGCCCAGCGCGGCCGCGCCGCACGCCAGCCCCAGCGCCAGCAGCGCCCACAGCCGCCCGGCGGCCGCCATCTTGCACCGCATGCTTCCGCCTTCCCTATGGCGCGTGCGCACCGCACTCACAAAAACAACTTCCGGGCGCTCCACGCGTGCGCAGAAAGGAGGGCTCTGAGCCTAAATGGGCTGGGGGGCGGGCTCAGAGTGCACGACAGCCAATAGGATGTCGAGTTGTGGGGAAAACGGCCATGGGTTTGGCCAATGGACGGCGCCCGTTGCTCTCGTGCTGCTTCAGGCGGTGCCTGCACGTTCCTGACGGGCTGTGTGAGGCGCCCGCAGGGAGAGCAGAGCCCTCTTGCACCCCCCTAAATCCCGCGTCATTTCACTGCAGTTTATTGATAAACTCTTTAAGGGAATTAACTTATTTTAGATATATGTATGGGCATGCGTTCTCCACCACGAAGTCCTCTCCAGCTCTCAGGAGAGGCTGTGGCAATGTCCCTCATCTCCTCTGTGTGGGTCGTGTCTTCCCCTGCATCTTTCAGAGGGTTTTTGCCATAATTTCATATCCCACCATTCAAGGCCTTGGCAGGTGGAACAGGCTGCTCTGCAGCAGCCACAAGAGCAGCAGAAAAAGAATAAATCAGGATTTTTTTTTTTTCCAATTTCAGCAATGTTTCTGTAGTACGATGCACACATTCCTCGTGTATAAACACACCAAGACATTACTAATGTGATGAAACTCGTTCTTCACCGATTCAGAAATAAACCTGAAGCACTCCCACTGCTCACCGCCGTTCTGTTTCAGTCGTAGCTGAATTTTGGGGATGTTGGTACGCAAGAAAACCTCTGTTCTCCATCAGCAGCGAGACGCTGAGCGTTGTCTTCTGCTCCCCAGGGCAGCAGCACACGTCCTGGTAACTCAGATGCATTGAGGAATAAGTGCGTAAATAAATATTCTGCATTGCCTTGTTGGGTGAGGAAACAGGATGACAAACATAGAGGCATCAACAGAAGCACCAGAGCCTTCAGATGAGCTCTGAGTCGCACCTGGAAGGGCACAGGTGGGACTGAGGGACACAAAGTTAGTGGGGATTTGCCATTCCATGCTCCTGTGCCCTAGGAGAAAGGAGCTCGTAGGCATTTACTGCACATAAGCAGTCGTTTCAAAGGCAGACCACGCTCCATTTTCATTTCCCTGTGAAAACAGCTTGAAAGACCCCAAAAAGTGTGACTTCATACCTCCTCCTTCGCTTGGTACTAGTCATTATTTAAGAGTAATAGCTGCTGTGAATCACTTTTCATCCCCATCGCTATTACGCTGACATTTACTTGTTTCTTTGTAAAGTTTTGAGGCATTTGAACACAAAAAAAAACCTTGACTGTGTCTTATGCATTCATCCTCCTTGCTGTTCAGCCCTCCCAAGCTGCAGGGAGACGTGCCTGCCCTTTCAAGGTTCACAACAGAATAATACAGAGTAATAATCAAACGTGAGATGGCTCTGAGTGACCTCAGCACAGGAACACAGCTCCTGATTCTACCCCTTTTCCCTTCCTTCTGTGCCTACTCTGTTATTGTGAAACAGAACCTGTTTCTTTTTGTCTTCCTGCCAGGAATGTGCTGAGGATGGAGGGACAGCACTGGTTTAACCCACTACTCGCCACAGTTCAGTTCCTTTCTTACTCTCGTGCTTCTTTGGAGGCATGATGCTCCTCCACGGGAGCAATATCTGATACCTCAGCACTTGTGAAGCTGCAGAGTCCTACGACAAGATCTTCACCAAGCTGGCATGTCTCCAAGACCATCCTGGGATTGCCATCTTCTGCTTACAGAATCATGGAATCATAGAATGCTCCAGGTTGGAAGGGACCTTAGAGATCATCTTGTTCCAACCCCCCTGCCATGGGCAAGGACACCTCCCACCAGACCAGGTTGCCCAAAGCCCCATCCAGCCTGGCCTTGAACGCTGCCAGGGAGGGGGCAGCCACAGCTTCTCTGGGCAACCTGTTCCAGTGTCTCACCAGTCCTTAGTCCTCAGTCTGAAGAGGGATCCTCCAGAGAAGGGCAATGGAGCTGTGCAGGGTCTGAGCACAGCACTGTGGGAGCACTGAGGGAGCTGGGGTGGGTCAGTGGGGGGCAGAGGGGGCTCAGGGGAGACCTCATGGCTCTCTCCAGCCCCTGACAGGAGGTTGTGGTGAGGGGGGTCGGCCTCTGCTGCCAGGAACAATGATGGGATGGAAGGAATGGCTTCGCGTTGTGCCAGGGGATGGTCAGGTTGGGTATTGGGAAACATTTCTTCTCTGGACGAGCAGTTAGGCACTGGCACAGCTCCCAGGGAGTGGGGCAGTCACCGTCCCTGGGGGTGTTCCAGACCCGTGGAGATGTGGCACTGAGGACATGGCTCAGTGGGCATGGTGGGGTGGGCTGGGGTTGGGCTGGGGAATCTCAGAGGGCTTTTCCAACCTGTATGATTCCATGAGTCACAGTTCTTTCCCTGTACAGGTGGCAGGAGTGTAGCCCAACAAATATAAAAACAGTTTTACTACAGATCCTTAATGTTCTCTCTTTTTGCAGAGTTTGTCCACACATCCTGGTGTACAGAGGTGAGAAAAAATGCATGGCTCTGCCTGTCGGAGGTGCTCTGTTAGCACTAAAATTCAGCGATGGTGTTTGCACCAGGAGGTTTGCTGCAACCTGTGCTTTTAACAATATATCATAGAATCATAGAATGGCAGCATTGCTGGCTCAGAAGGGGCCTCACAGCCCTCAGGTGAAAATTCCAGTCTGTAAAATCAACACCACGGTGCTGAGCGGGTGTTCTCCCACCCAGTGGTGAGCGGTTACTGATTTTTTTCCATGTCCTTTTTCAATGCTGCCACACAGGGGCAGAGTTGAGGCTGCTGCAAAAGGGAGAGAAGAGCCAAGCAAGTCCTCTTGGGTTGGAAACGAGCTGCATTTCCTGCTAGGGGCATCGTGTTGTATCCGGTTTCCTTGTCTAATAATGCTCNTTGCCCAAAGCCCCATCCAGCCTGGCCTTGAACGCTGCCAGGGAGGGGGCAGCCACAGCTTCTCTGGGCAACCTGTTCCAGTGTCTCACCAGTCCTTAGTCCTCAGTCTGAAGAGGGATCCTCCAGAGAAGGGCAATGGAGCTGTGCAGGGTCTGAGCACAGCACTGTGGGAGCACTGAGGGAGCTGGGGTGGGTCAGTGGGGGGCAGAGGGGGCTCAGGGGAGACCTCATGGCTCTCTCCAGCCCCTGACAGGAGGTTGTGGTGAGGGGGGTCGGCCTCTGCTGCCAGGAACAATGATGGGATGGAAGGAATGGCTTCGCGTTGTGCCAGGGGATGGTCAGGTTGGGTATTGGGAAACATTTCTTCTCTGGACGAGCAGTTAGGCACTGGCACAGCTCCCAGGGAGTGGGGCAGTCACCGTCCCTGGGGGTGTTCCAGACCCGTGGAGATGTGGCACTGAGGACATGGCTCAGTGGGCATGGTGGGGTGGGCTGGGGTTGGGCTGGGGAATCTCAGAGGGCTTTTCCAACCTGTATGATTCCATGAGTCACAGTTCTTTCCCTGTACAGGTGGCAGGAGTGTAGCCCAACAAATATAAAAACAGTTTTACTACAGATCCTTAATGTTCTCTCTTTTTGCAGAGTTTGTCCACACATCCTGGTGTACAGAGGTGAGAAAAAATGCATGGCTCTGCCTGTCGGAGGTGCTCTGTTAGCACTAAAATTCAGCGATGGTGTTTGCACCAGGAGGTTTGCTGCAACCTGTGCTTTTAACAATATATCATAGAATCATAGAATGGCAGCATTGCTGGCTCAGAAGGGGCCTCACAGCCCTCAGGTGAAAATTCCAGTCTGTAAAATCAACACCACGGTGCTGAGCGGGTGTTCTCCCACCCAGTGGTGAGCGGTTACTGATTTTTTTCCATGCCCTTTTTCAATGCTGCCACACAGGGGCAGAGTTGAGGCTGCTGCAAAAGGGAGAGAAGAGCCAAGCAAGTCCTCTTGGGTTGGAAACGAGCTGCATTTCCTGCTAGGGGCATCGTGTTGTATCCGGTTTCCTTGTCTAATAATGCTCTTACTCTTCTTTTTAGGTTGTCTTTGTAAGGAGCAGAGGTACAGAGGATGTTGTGGTCAGTCTGCATTTCTTCCCCCCAACACCCAGCCACAACACTTCTGGTCGTTTTGGCCAAAGTTGGGGTTACAAACATGTCTGCAAGTTTCACATCCATTTAGAGGAGAGAGTGAGTATTCCTGATACACAGAAAGTCTGGAGCACGTGCTTACAAGTTATTACTCGAGGCAGAAGGAAAAATATGAATCTCTTAGCTGTGGAGAGCACTTATCAGAGAAAGGGAAGTTCAGCCATGATCCCAGGAAAGACCGGTACATCCTCCTGCCTACAGAGCTGTTTTCTTGTGTGTTTTTATTTTATTTTATTTTAATGCAGGATGAAAGATGATAAAGCAAAAAATGCCTGTGTAACCAAGGAATCATCCTTTCCCTGATGACATCTGTGCCTCAGAAAAACAGATCCCACAGGTAGGAGTGGGAGCAGAAAGAGCCTCTGTCTTTTGGGCTTTGATTTCTTTTGAACTGGAAATGAAAGGAGACCAAAGTGCATGAATGTCCCAACATTTTGCCCCAAGTTAACGCTGCAGAGATGAACAAATTTTGCCAGTTCAACCAGTTCTGTAAGTGAGCAAAAATGGAAAAAAAAAAAATCCACACCAATTCACCCATTCTTTTCAGGTTTTTTTGTCAGAATGTTAATTCATCTGTATTTGAAATGTGAACGATTTGAACCACCTTTGTTTCTGCATCTTTTTTCTCTCTCTTTTTTCTTTTTTTTTTTTTTTTGTTTTTATTTTTTTTTAAGTACTCTTACATATCCTGACGACCAGCTGAACTAATCCAGACAAAAGATCAATAGGAGCACAGTGGCTGCCCACCTGGGGCTGACCGCTTTGAGACAGCAGAGTGCAGGCCAGGTAATTATTTCAGAACGTGCACCAAGCTCTGCAGTCCCTGGACAAGGTACAGCATCCGAGCCCTGACCCCATTTACTGAGCCTGCATTTATGAAATGCCAAGAGATTATGCAGAGTGCTCCTATGAGTCAGGAGACATGCAGTCATCGTCCCAGAGCCCAAGGTGAATCCAGGCTGACCCTGAAGCTCACAGCAAGCCTAGGGCTGCATTCCGTATCGCTGCAGGAAGACAAACTGATCCTGCCTAATTTATTTGGCTCTTTCTGAGCTTTGGCCTTATGGGAGAATTGGCCACTCGGAACAGTTTTATGGGCTTTAGCATCTGAAGAATTAAAGTCAAGAGCTAATTGCTTTTCTGCAGCTCTGAATTTCATTACAGGAAGGCAGTCCATGCATCAGTGCTTCCTCCTATGGAAATATCCTCCAGCCAAGGGGAAATAATTCGACCTACCTGTCTGCACTGAGGCACGAGAGGGTGCCACGAAGTCCCCAGAAGCCAGGTGGAGCTGGGTGCCTGTGGACAAAGGTTTCCCACTTCCACCTCCACAGGAGACTCTGCTGGGAGAAGCCCCACTGGAAGGCAAGTTCCCATCCGACAGCCTCATCCTTCTGCTCCCCACCACTCCAGCTGCCTCAGCACAGTGATTTTGGGATGTGGGATCTTGAAAACTTCAGCTCCATCATAAGAGTTTTGCTGCCTCAGCCTCCGGCGTTATGCAATTCCTGCCTGCAGTTTGCATCAGCTGGTGAAAGTGCACTGTGCAGCAAGGTCTGCAGCTCTCACCTCAGAAAACTGCTTGGAAGACCTCAGAATTCCAGCAGTCACCACCACTACCCGCATGCCTTTGCCTCTCTGTGCTGAGGAACTCCAGTAACTGCTAATTATTCGGTAATTAAGTGTCTCTCTAGGGTCGTAATTGTAAATCTGGCCTCTCCCAGTCACTGTTTGCTCATTAGGTAGCAGTTTTCTCGATGCAAAAGCAAATTCTCTTCTTTATGTTTGATTGGATTACAAAATTGCTTTAAACTCTGTGGAGATGATTAGGAAAAGTGTGGTTTTTGCGCAATAGTTACCATGGGAACCAAAGTGGAGAGATCTTTATAAACCAAAAGTCAAACAGATTGTGTTTCAGACAATTAATATCGTCTCATTGTTTATTCATTTGCTTTAACTCCTTTCTTGCAGTATTCGGAAATAGCTTTTATCTCTTTTTTAGCATCAAATGCTGCATCAAGGAGATCCTGCTCCCTGGAGGATTCACTCCTCTCTTCCCTTGAAGGCCACCTGCAGCCCTGAGTGGCTTTGTCTCCCTCTTTGGCTTTGCCTTGGGGCTCAGGGCATCTCAGGGGGCTTCCAGGTAGGATTTGGTGTGGGTGTGGGATGCATCTGTGGGGATCGTGTCCAAAGAAGGGCAGTGAAGCTGTGAAGGGCCTGGAGCACATCTGGGTGGTGCTGCGTTGGAACAGGCTGCCCAGGGAGTGGGCCTCAGCTCTCTTCCTCGTGTCTCACCACCCCTTACAACACAAAGAATCTTTCACATCTCTAATTAACCAGAGACCCATTTCCTAGTCCAGCAGTTTCCATTTTTCTCCCCTTCCCATCCAAAATGCCAGGAGACCTTCACTGCACCCTGCTGTCGTACTGACAGCGTTGCCCTTTACTCTGCCCCCCACTGCCTCCCCATCCCCTGTGTGTTCGTGGGGTTTTTGGGGTGAGGATTTGTCCTGTGTTAGTGCAACCCCTCTCAGAGCAGAGTTTTGTTGTGAGCACACCTCTAAGACCCAAAAATAGTAACAGTGATGCCCTGATTTTCCCCAAGACCTCTGCCTGCCTCTGTGTATGGGAGGAATCCCCCTACCAAAGGAATCCAGTATTGCTGTCTAACAGCCACCATTCCTTGCCCTGTGCTGGATACACAGGCAAGAGGTAGCAGTGTGTGAGGCAAAATTCCTGTTCTTGGTAGCTTCAGTCTCACTCTGCTGAACTGATTTGAGCAGAAACTTTCCAGAATATGCATTTCATGGCAGCTAGTTGGCCTGGAACACGTCGCTGTGCAAGATTTCAGCTTGGGAAGTGAGAAGAGACTGAAAGCAAGGGCTTGCAGTGGGAAACGTCAGGCAGCCAGAAATGTGAGTGTTGCTGCTTCCTCTGCTGATGGCATTTTGCTGTGAAAGATGCACAAACCAGGACTTTGAGTATACAGCAAAGCATGGGTATGTAAAGGGACAGCTGAGCTGAGTATTGTATTGCACACCCAAATGCAGAGCCAAGCACAAAATCTCCATCTCCTGCCCTCCAAGTATTTTTTTTTTTACTTGCAGAATGATGTGAATGTAAATCCTTCATGGCCTGATGGTTTGAGATCACTTTGCACCAGTCTGAAAGTTCCTCGTGGTTCCAGCAGACAGTGAGTGTTGTGCTTATTGAAGCCCATGAGCTGCATTTCAGTGAGAAGGAACCAGCTACCCTGAGGCCAGCACAGGAACCTGCCTAAGGGTGTCCAAAGATATACAAGGAAAAAGACAGTAAAATAATCTTCTTTCAAAATGCCACTTTTGCAAGAGGAGGGTCTGTGCAGGTATGAAATATGTCAATGAAAACATTCCATTTGGTCCCAATTTCTCTCTTTAAAACATCGTGAGGCAGGGGAGATGTCAGCATAGCTTATATTTTTACTGTCCCTATGAGCAATGATGGCTTTGTAACAGGAGAGGCTGGAACCAAGAAAAAGAACCAGAAAATTGCTGTCCGCACTGCTGCGTGTGGAGCTATTCCCATCGAATCTGAGGAAGAGCAAAGGAGCAGTCCCAGCCTGGCATCACCTGCAAAAATCCATCCTGTCCTTTCATTGTGCTCCCTGAGGCTGGAAGAGTTTTCCTGGGTGGCAGACAGGGAATAATGTTGCTCTTAAGCCATAAATAATTCTTGCAGCTAGCCAGCATGAGCTGTAAGAGAGCACAGCGTTTTGCTGCTGTAAGGTACAACTGGTGAGATGCAGTGCATGGCACTCCGAAGACTTTTTTTGGATTCTTAGGTGATCTCCAGAGGTCCTTTCCAACCCCTACGATCCTGTGATTCTCTTTGATTCTTTGAGATTTGGTTAGATTGTCTTCCTAGATACTGAGCCAGAAGGGCCATGGGGAGAAGGGGAAATAGTCCGACTCTCCCAAGCACCCAGGTATCCTTCATGGGGGATCACAACACTCCTTTTCTTTACATCACTTTTGCTTCTGCTAGCCTTCTTCTAGTCGTGTCCTTGCAGTTGGGATCGAGCCACAGAGCTCTGCCACAAAAATTGTTGTGGCACCTGGAAAGAGGGACGCGTTATTGCCATCAGAAGGAGCAGTGCTGGCTGAGCACGGGCAGAAAGCCCACTGCTGGTTGATTGGAAAAAGTTGGTTAAGTCCAGGTGGTGTTTTTTCTTTAAAGAAAACATCTAAACTGGAGTGCTCAGCATCAAAGGATCCAGCAGAGCAGCACAGAAATAGCTGAAAGAGCATCCAACAAGGCGGAGAAGCGGGCTCCTGACCCCAATGAGGGAGGCAACACTGGCAAAATTTTCTTCTTTGAGCACAGAGGAACGCTTCTGCTCATGTCTTGTATGTTCTGCAGCAAGGGGAGAAGCACAGTGGTAGCATGGCACCAGAACAAGACCTGTTCTTCCAGAAGGGATGGCCCATACCAAACCAAATGTCTTTCCGTTGGCCTTGGTAGGCTCCGAGTTGCCCACAGGAATACAAACAGCACATCAGGGTGTGCGCTGAGCACCTCTTTGACCTTTCCTCCTTCTCTGGTAGTTACAGTATTACAGATCCCTCCGGCCTCTGCCGACACAAAGAAGCCCAGTGCTGGGCCACTAACCCCTTGTAGGTGGCAGAGAGGGACATGGTGGCAGCAATGGTTGATAAATTGGATAAATATGGGTTTGATGGATGAACCACTCAATGGATAAGGAACTGGCTGGATGGCCGCACTCAGAGAGTGGCGGTCAATGGCTCCATGTCCCAGTGGAGACCAGTGACAAGTGGTGTTCCTCAGGGATCGGTACTGGGACCAGTGCTGTTTAACATCTTTGTTGGCGACATGGACAGTGGGATCGAGTGCACCCTTAGCAAGTTTGCAGATGATGCCAAGCTGTGTGGTGCAGTCGACACAGCAGAGGGAAGGGATGCCATCCAGAGGGACCTGGACAGGCTTGAGAGGTGGGCCCATGCCAACCTCATGAAATTCAACAAAGCCAAGTGCAAGGTCCTGCACCTGGGTTGAGGTGCAGGACCGA
>WBMW01003926.1:532760-547454 GCA_013396635.1 Penelope pileata | reverse complement strand
CTACAGGAGAGCTGGGGAGGGGCTTTTTACAAGGACAGGTGATGACAGGACAAGGGGTAACGGTTATAAACTGGAAGAGGGTAGATTTAGACTAGATAGAAGGAGGAAATTCTTCCCTGTGAGGGTGGTGAGACACTGGAACAGGTTGCCCAGAGAAGCTGTGGCTGCCCCCTCCCTGGCAGTGTTCAAGGCCAGGCTGGATGGGGCTTTGGGCAGCCTGGTCTGGTGGGAGGTGTCCTTGCCCATGGCAGGGGGTTGGAACAAGATGATCTCTAAGGTCCCTTCCAACCTGAACCATTCTATGATTCTGTGTTTCTATGAATGGGATCCAGGTTGGACTCTGCACCTGTTGTGCACAGCAGTGAGCTGTAGTCACACTTGTCCTTGCTGGTAGAGCTTTGAAGAGTGACATCGTGGTTCCTTCCTTGGTCTCTGCTGTGGTTGGTGGCCCAAGAGGTTGCCCAAGCTGCCTCCAGGGCAAGGGCTGGCCAGTCTTGCATTCCCTCTGCCAATTCAAATAGAAACCTATTTATGCCGACAAAATATGGATCTATTCATCCCTCTGCAAAAAAATAAAAATAAAAAAATAGAAAAATCCACAGTCATTTTCATATGCTTTAAGGGAATAATTGAGTCAATGATTCCATACTAAGAGCTCTGCCCTTTGTTGCTCAGAGGGTGTTCTCCCTGGCACACATCTCTGCATTTCTGTTTTGAAGAGCCGTGTACGACTTGCCCACACATTACTTACCGAGGGTGCTGTAACTGCTGTGTAGGCTGATGCAAAATGTTCCTTCACCCACAGATCCCTGCCTGCCTCTGCCTTAAAATGTCATTGAGAAACCAAGCAAGAAACTGTGCTTGTTAGAGAAGCCTCGTCCCAGGAGTCCACTCCAGCGTGTGCCTCGCTCAGCCGCAGGCAGGAAGGTAACGACTGGGCAGGAGAAGGTGTTGTGGAGCAGGGAGTGTTCGGGTAGAGCTCAGGCTGCTAAATCAGAGCAGAGGAAGATCTCAGCAGGCAGGAGGGAGCTTTTGCTGCAGTCATCACAGATGCTTTCTTCAGCCAGAGGATGCTGAATGAAACAAAATCATAGAATCGTTAAGGTTGGGAAAGACCTTCAAGATGATGGGAAAACGGAGACCCAGTGATTTCTATCGAAGCATCTAAATGAGAGCCCAAAGAGATGAGGGGGATTTGGAGCCCACTCTTGCCTCTCACTTTCATTTATTTGTGCTTTCCTCCCGTGTCCACAACAGCCCATTTGGCTGCGTGCTATTGAAATCAAACCCAGATCTACAAACAAACAAGCAGCCAATAAAACAACCCCGAAGAGAAGCTGTTTAATTTTCTCGGCAGCGCAAGGCAACGCAGCGATAGCGGGGAGCCGATCTGTCATTGCCACGAAGGTGAGCTCCACGCTTGAGCAAAATTTATCACTGCTGATAAACGGCCTCGCAGCGGCCGAGCTGCAGCCCCATGAATCTGCTGCATGCCTGTGCAGCACGCTGCTTGCCATCACACCCTCTGCAGCAGCAAATCCTGCTTGCCTGCAAATTGCATTATGATAATGGCAAGCACCATCGTTTCCAAGCCTTATTCAGATGGCGTTTTTTGTGGTTTGGGAGAAACACAGTGCAGAATGTCCGTAGAAAGGACCGATTCCACCAAGTTCAAAGCAGGTATGAGCTGGCAGAAAACTGAGCAGAGAACTTGCATAACGAAGGGAACCATTTGAGGGTGTTTTCCTAGAAAGCCCCACCACCGTGCTCTGGCTGCAGGGCAGGATGGCTCTAAGCAGCCACAGCCCAGAGCATGGCACACTGCCTGGCACAGCTCATTGCTGCCTTGCGTGCCCCGGCACAGGCACCTGGCCCTGTGCCACCCCAGCAGTGAGTGCCTGGCGTGCAGCAGCCAGCAGAGAAAATCCTCCCTGATGAAATGCTTCCTTGCAGTAATTGGATTTCCACTGTACACGAAGCCGTGATGCTGCTTGTCCTTGCGCTTTTGCAGGCAAGACAAAGCCAGCGAGCAGCATCCCTGCTGATGGACACTTCCATCTCTGCAGTGGGCAGCACAGAGCTGCTGACATGGAATCATGTCATGGAATCACAAAATGGTTGGGTTGGAAGGGACCTTACAGCCCCCTCAGCCTTGGGCTGGGTGCTCCCCACCAGCCCAGGCTGCTCAGGGCCCCATCCAGGTGCTGCACTTGGCCTTGCTGAACCTCATTAGGTTGACGTGGGCCCCTTTCTCCAGCCTGTCCAGGTCCCTCTGGATGCCATCCCTTCCTTCTGCCGTATCAACGCACCACTCAGCTTGGTGCCATCAGCCAGCTGCTGAGGGGGCACTCGATCCCACTGTCTGTGTCGTTGGTAAAAATGTTAAAGAGCACCAGTCCCAAGATGGACCCCTGGGGGACACTGCTTGTCACTGCCACCACCTGGACACGGAGCCACTGACCACAGCCCTCTGGCTGTGACCATCCAACCAATTCTTTATCTACCAAATAGTCACCCTTCGTGTCTTCCCAGTATAGAGACATCCATCAGGAGAGCAGGGGATGGTTTCTGCACGCAGAGCTGCTCTCAGGGGTCCCACAGAGCTGGCTGCCTTTGGAGACATGAGCTGACCCAGTGCCATCAAGGGACAGCGGGAGAAGGTGATTTGGGGACACTGGGAACACTCACAGTTCAGGCTGGGGCTCAAAGCAGGGCTTTCATCATGGGTCACCTGTGCCAACTCCTCACCGTTTTGTTTTTCAGGTCCTTTATTGCATCACAGAGGTGATGCAGTCCCACTATGCCATTCTGTGGGACGAGGAACGTGCTAGGGACATTTTTGATCGAATAAAACCAGCACATGATGCTATCCAAAGGCTAGGAGCTCAAGCCTGAAAAATTCAAGCCAGCAATAAGAGGCACTTTTTTCATGGAAGGCATCAGATCAGCGTAACACATTGCCAGGGGATGGGATAACCCCCATCACAGGGAGCAGGTACCAGCACATCTCCCCACACTGTGAGACCCACAGGTCTGAACACAACACTGTGCACATCCAGCTTTGGCTGGGTTCAGCACTGTGAACATCTCTGTTTGCTCGGTTCCCCCAGATGCAAAATCATCGCACGTTAACACAGCAGAACACGGCCCCAGGGAATACGCTTCTAACACCGGCATTTAATTTATGCACAACAATCAGATCAGTAAATGAATCTATGCCGAGCCCCATCAGCCATTACACCCCATGAATAGTTCTCCATCTGGATGTCTGACAGTTTGTTTACATGAGCACCAAGACGAAAAAC
Source organism: Penelope pileata (assembly GCA_013396635.1). Lineage (NCBI taxonomy): Eukaryota > Metazoa > Chordata > Aves > Galliformes > Cracidae > Penelope > Penelope pileata. The sequence goes on along the minus strand of WBMW01003926.1, from coordinate 544,149 downwards.
CCAAATTCTTTGGCTTAGCATCTAGAGCACCCCCCAGTTGAGTGTTGAGACATTGAGCAACCCCAGTTGAGACATCCCCATGGATGTCAATGGGTTGTTAACAACGCACCCGGGTTCTGTTGTTGTCCGTGGAGGTGTCAGCAGAGGGATGGATGACATTTCAGCCCTACACTGCTCAGCATGGTGACACCCCATAGCTCTCTCCCTGCAGTGTGTGATGCTCCTCCAGACCGGGGCTGGGACTGGGTCGGTGCTGGTACTAAAGGAGGGAGAGGGCATGAGGATATTAGGAAAAATTTATTCTGAAAGAGCAGTCAGGCACTGGCACAGCTGCCCAGGGAGTGGGGCAGTCACTGTCCCTGGGGGTGTTCCAGCCCCGTGGAGATGTGGCACTGAGGGACATGGCTCAGTGGGCATGGTGGGGTGGGTGGGGTTGGGCTGGGGGATCTCAGAGGGCTTTTCCCACCTTAATGATTCTGTGGTTCTGTGAGATGATTGCACCAAGCCCTGCCAGCAAGGGGGGACAGAGCCAGGACAGCTTNAACTGGCCAAAAGGATATTCCATGCCATATGACATGAGGGGAACTGTAAAGGCGAGGGCAGTTAGGTGGGGAGGGGCCGCTGCTCGGGGACTGGCTGGGCATCGGTCGGCGGGTGGTGAGCTGTTGCTTTGTGCATCGCTTCTTTCATATATTATTATTATCATTATTATTATCCCTTTCTTTTTTGTCCTATTAAATTGCCTTTATCTCAACCCAGGAGATTTCCCTTCTCCCATTTCTCTCCCCCATCCCACTGGGAAAGCATTAGTGCTGAGCTGCCTCCAGGTTAAAGCACTGCATTCCCCTTCCCTCTGGGCACAGCCACGGTTGTGCCAACACCCAAAATGTCAATAAGGAGCAAAAGGAGGGGCTGAGAGAAAGAGAGGGGAGAGATTTCTGGCCCAGCATCCAGCTGAGGATGCTATGCGGGGTACCAAGGCCACACGTGGGCTGGGAATGTGCTCATGGGAGTTTGGGTTGTTCATCCCATCTGATGTGCAGGGCTGGCAGAACAGTGAAGCAGTGGCACAGGGTGCCCAGAGGTGGTGGATCCCCACCCTGGAGATGTTCAGGTCAGGCTGGGGGGGCTCTGAGCACCCTGATGAAGCTGTGGGTGTCCCTGTTCATTGCAAGGAAGTTGGAATACGTGACCTGAAAAGGTCCCTTCCAACTCAAACGATTCTATGATTTGGTGACTTTGTCCAATGGCCAGAACAGGCAGCAATGGACCCGGAGGGCTGGATTCAAACAGAGAGGCACCAAAAGATCCTGGGATTTTGTTTCAACATCCTACAAGGGAAGATTTCCCAGTGAGTCAACCCCAAAGAGCATCACTGCCACCCTCCTGCCTCCACTTGCCTCGAGTCAAGGATCTTCTAGAAAAAAAAGGGTTTACCACTACTCACTCAGTAAGTGCTATCCTATTGTCACCCCTCTGGGAGCAGGGACAGGGAGAGTCGGAGTGATGCCCGCCGGCTGCTGGCTGACAGCCCTGCAGGAGAGCTGGGGAGGAGCAGCTCAAAAGGGATTTGCGTCTTCTTCTATTTTAGCAACACTTTAGTCAGAGCAACACGTATCCCCTGGGTATTTTTATCTGTTGCTGTTTGGGAGCACATCCTGCAGGTACTCACAGCCGGGGCGAGGTGCCATCCTCTGCATCATCCCACAGTGATGTGGGTTTTGGGGTGTTCTCCCACACGTATCCCCCACAATTCAGATGTCTGTGGAGGAGCTGTCGTCCTTCTCATGTCATCCTCTTTGAAAAAGGCAAAAGTCTGATTCCTTCCTTCCTTGGGTAAGGATTTTTTCTTTAGTACATCCTATTTCCTGCTGCTGCTCCATGAGTCAGGGCACCCTGTACCAATGTTGGAAGGTTCACAGCCCATTATTTATGTGAGGGTAGATAATTACAGCCATTAATTGGGCATTAATGAATTGTACGGCATCCTCAAGCAGCCTTCTTGATCCACAAAGGCAGAACCACAGCTGCGGTGAGAGAGAAGGCCCTCACCACACTGCTGGGGCAAAAGAACCACTCTAACAATTGGATTTTGACAGCGTATGTTGAAAGCCAACACGAAGGCGTTTGGAGCCATTGGAAGAGAATTGGCTTCCCACCGAGCCTCGACAGCACCTGCAAAATATTTTCAAAACACAGACTGAAAGCAACCTGAAATGCCTCCCTGGACATTTCAATCCCATAAATCCTATGTGAAGGGAGCAGGCAGGGACAGTTCTTGGTCTCAGGGCCCCCCAGCATGGCTTGGGCACACCCATGCCACCCACCTCCTGTCCCCAGGGGTGATGCCACCAACATTTCAAGGGCTTCACAGCCCATCAGAGCCACCTGGAGATGCCTCAGTCCCCTCGGATCGGCCCTGGAAGCCACAGGCAGCACAGCCCAGGGTGCGAAGGTTCGGAGCAGCACCTGATACGCAGCTATAAATAGAGAGCCTGCTTCCACCAGGAAGTGGCAGAGCTGCGGAGATGGCTTCGCTCTCCTCGGATGGTGCTAAATTTTCCCCAGCTGAATAGCAGAGAAGACAACGAAGATCTCGGATGCTCTGATCCTATTCTCCGGCTGCCTTCGCCTGGGTAATTTTGTCTGCCCACCTCCTGCTCCTCCTCCTGCAAACCTCCGCCCACGGGCACAGCTGCAGCATCCTCCAAAGAGGATGAGGAGAGCAGAGGAGCTGGGGAGATGCTGCTCCTGCCCTGGCTGAGCATCCCTCCTCCTGCAGAGCCGGCTCCATCGCCCCACTGAGCCTCCATGGGGTCTCCAGGCACCTTTGTTCCAACTCAAACCCACCCTGTGCCCTCCCTTCGACTTTCTGCTGATGAGAAGCCCCCAGCAAAAGTCCAATGGCCCCGCTCATGTCCTGAAATGCCCTCACCCTTCCCTCACCAGCATCCTTCCCTGAGAGCTGCTCCCTTCTGCGGTCTCAGCACGAGCAGATGTTGGTGCTTTTCAAGTCTGTTGCAGGCAGGATCATTTGATCTTCAGATTTCTGAGTGAAGTCAAGTCAGAGCTGGCAATTTCCTTTCAAATCCATTAAGATCCTGCATAATTTTCAATTCGCTCTTCTTTTGTGGCCGATGAATAGGGAAGGGTGTTCTCCATCAAAGATGGTTTATTAAAATGCAAATAAACTTCAGGCTGAAGGTCCACTTGAGCACTGAAAATCACGTACGTAACAGAAAGCACAAAATTTGGTCCCAAAAAGAACTGAGGAGCAGAATTTTTTCATGGAGGAGCCAAGATCAGCCCCATCACCAACACTGCCCACCTCCTCCCATGGAAGGGATGGACCCTGGGTGCTTTATGGCATCACCCAAATTCCAGGCAGCCAGAGCTGGCGTTCCCAATGTGAGGTGACCTCAAGCCAGGGCTCGGCATCTACTCGTGCCCTTTGGGTCCTGACCGCACGCAAAGCACCGCTGTCCTGATGGGCACAGCGGGGACATGGCTCGGTGGGCATGGTGGGGATGGGTTGGCGTTGGACTTGGTGATCTTAGAGGTCTTTTCCAGCCTCAGTGATTCTGTGATTCTATGACCCCTTGAGTGGTGAAACTCCAAAGTGCTCCAGTCTTCATGCAGGGTTTGGCTGCAAAACGTTTCCAAGGGTCGCAGGGGAGGGCAGGTGATGCCTTCAGCACCCATCCCAGGTGAGTGGAGGACAGCCCGATCCCCGCTGCTGTAGCTCAGCATCATGGCAGAGCTTTGGCATGAGTGTGCTGATTGACTACAGGAGTCCCTGAGCCCCAGGCACAACCCCGTGACACCCCGGTGCCATCAGCTTGGGCTCAGCGAGAGGAGCCCCTCCACATGCTCTGGGTGAAGGACCTAATTCAGGTGCCTTGGAGCCTGGTCCAGAGCCAGTTTCCCCATATGGACAAGGCATGGCTCAGGCCTCTGGCTGTGTCTGCATGGGGCTGCAGGTCAGACCCTATTATCCGGCCCTATTTCCAAACTTGGGCCAGCCGTGGGCAAAGGGAGCAGGGAGTGGGACCTGGGTGGAGCTGAGCTGCTGCTGTGGGATTCCTGTCCTCAGCAATGTCCCCAGGGGTCTGCCAGCCCCGCCAGGGTGTCACTTGTTGATGGATGTTCCCGTGGCCAAAGCCGTGACCAGAATCTGTTGAGGTTGCCATGGCAGCAGGAACAAGAAAAAAAGGGGAAAAAAGCAAGGAATAGGTATGGGAGGAGTGTGCTCAAAAAAAAAAAAAAAAAAACCATGAGCATCCCAGTGCCAGCACTGACCTGGTGGAAGTGCCTTGCCCCACGGGTCACCTCGGGTCACCCTCAGTCCCCATGGGTCCCGATCAAGTCCCAGCTCCCAGGGCCGGTGGGCAGCAGCCCCTGGTGGCATGGAGTCATCAGCAGCACCCAAGGCACGATGGATGGGTGCAGAGCAGTCATGGGAGGGGAAGGAGGAAGCCTCAGAGCCGTATGGGGCCCTTAAAGACATACAGGGCCAGCTCCAGGACGTCAGTGATTACATGAGGCCCTCAAAGGGGATTGGTTCCTCACTTGGGTTTCCCAAGGTGCATTTTTTGGCAACAGAGAAACCTGTCGCACTTTCATCTCTTCCTTCTGTTTTCTAGGTTGGTGGTTCCAGCCCTGTTGCCCTCAGCCTTCTGCTCTGCACTGACACAAGCACAGATCCCAAAACCTCTCATTTTGATAGCATTTTAGCAGCCCTTTGAAATTATATTGTTGTAGAATGTGGGTGGCTGAAGTCCTCATCCAAATGATGCCCTCTTTGTGAATCTTCTTGGCTGTTTGGGAGCCCAGAGCCAGTTGTTGCAAAGCAGATGTGGAGCACTGATGTCCTGGTGCCCAACCCTTCCATGGTGCACATTTCTTCTTTCCCCCCAGCATCGCAAATGCGGCCAGAGCCCACAGCTACACCAGGGCTCCCCACCACATCCCAGCAGCCCCAGACTGGTGGGGTGCCTTGGCTGGATGGCAGAGCTGGATAGGGACATGCCAAAGTGTCCCAGAGGTGTGCCTGCCTGGAGCAACAAGTTGCTTGAACATTTATTCTCATGTAAAACCCCATTGCGTGGCCAGCACAGGACCCCCCAGTAGAGAAGCATCAGCCCATCCCAGGGAATGTGCAGTGAGGACAGCCCAGCACCCATGAGTCAGTGCCTCAAGTGACGTCTCCCGGTAGATATTTTCTTTCCCAGCCCTCTCCCACACACATCAACTGTTCGTCTGTGCCAGCATCTGCTGCTGTGCCTGAGGTGGGTGGGATGCACATCTTCTTGCAGCAGAAAGGTTGGGCTGGGTGCTGGACTCCCTAAATGCACAGAGGATCATAGAATCACAGAATCATTCAGGTTGGAAAAGACCTCTCAGATCCCCAAGCCCAACCCCACCCATCCCACCATGCCCACTGAGCCACGTCCCCAAGTGCCACGTCTCCATGGTTCTTGAGCACCTCCAGGAACGGTGACTGCCCCACTCCCTGGGCAGCTGTGCCGCTGCCTGACCGCTCTTTCAGAGAATAAATGTTCACCCAACATCCAACCTGAACCTCCCCTGACGCATCGTAAGGCCATTAACTCTCATGCTATATGGCTGTGTGGGTGACTGGCACTGCTCTGGAAAGAAAACCCCAAGAGAAAAAAATTGGACTTTGCTGAAGTTAACCTCACCCGCAGAACAGCAGGAGGCAGCTGGGAGGTGTTGGGGAAGCACCACTGGATACCTGTGGACATACACTTGTCTTCCAGATGTGGCCCTAAGTGAGGGCAGATGTTGCCCTCTGTGAGCCAAATGCCAATTTCTCTCCGTGCCACGTTGCCCATTTCTTGAGATGAAAAATGTGACTTTGCCAGCAAGAGGTGTCTTAGTGAGGAGTGGGTTGCCAGGGCTGGGAACACACCTGGCTCGTTTCTCTCGCATCTCCTCGACACTTCCACCACCCCCTTGATTCATCCGAGTGTGTCACTGCATGGCAACAGGCTTGCGGAACACCCACGCCGCGGTGCCTGCGGGGGGAGCAAGGCAGGCTGCCAGGGGCTGGAAGCAGTGATTCCTCGTGGCTGTCCTTCACTTTGACCCAGTTAGCAACATCCCAAACCCACCTGAGCCCCCCCCGAGGACTCAGCGGGTCTCCCTGGCCCACCTCTCCCACTGCCCCATTGGCGTGGGAAGCGATGCGTGGTGGATGCATTGGATGCCTGCCATGAAGACATCTACATGGCACCAGGCTCCCCAGGCTCCTTTCCAAGCTTTCCAAGCTCCTTTCCAAGGCTCTCAAGTCCACGTGGTGCTGCCACCTGCATAGGCAGATGTTCCAGAAGTCTGGATTTTGCCAGGCTCTGGGTGATGGTTATTTAGAGATGATGGTCAACGGCACCGATTCCACAGGGCCGTGCCTACATTAGCACGTTAACATAGCGATGTTAACAGCTCTGCTAAGCATCTGACCATCACGTCAGCAACACAAATATCAAAGAATGCAGGGAAGCAGGCTGACTGCCTAAGTTGTGCGAAGTGTCTTACCAGGAGACAATTTTCCCATGCAATTACCGTAACGTTAAACGTTCTTACATAATGATCCCAGATTCCAGGTCAGACACTCCGTACGTCACGAAAGCATGGTGTGTTTTGACATTTATGGGAATACTTTTTATTTTTAGTTAGTTTGGTTACCATGGCAGCGAGAAGAAATCTGCACCAGACACAGCTATACATTAGATTTTGGCCTCCCACTTGATACATCCAAAAACTTTTAAACTGATTTTCCCCAAGCTGTTAGCTGTAAGCCACGATGGGTGGAATGGGGCTTGAAAATGAAACACCAGCACGCTGCTCTTCGATGATGATGTTCCTGAAGCCCCTCTCTGGCACTGGGTTGAACGCAGGCCCTCATTGGCATATGAAGTTTTATTTATTTACATAAATAAAGACTGCACCGCAGAGGTTCGTGGAGGTGGAATGGGTTTAGATCATGATGTATGAGCTGTGTCCTGCTAAAAGCAAGCAGAAATTGTCAGAAAATAGGAACATCCTGCAGGAAGGCTGTGCCCAGAGCTTTGCCAGTGGGGATGTGACCATGGAGCACAGGGAAAGGGTGGCTCCAGCGAGTGCTCCGTGCCACGGGAGCAATGCAGAGGCAGGGGTATCACACCCCCAGCCTGCCTGATGGACCCCCAAAGGCTTCCAGCTGAGCCCTTGGCCAGCAGAGAGCGGGGAAGGAGGCAGCCAGGCTGTGGGAGGAAGGACAGATTGCTCTGGTGGGCTGAGTTCAGTATTGCTGCTCTGCAAAATGAGTCACGGGTCGGGAAAGCGAGGCATTAATCTCATGGGCAATGAGTAAGTGGGCAGCACCAAGGCAGCGGTCAGGGGAGCAGCACAAATGATCTCTGCAGCTCAGCTTTTCCCGTGTATTAGCAGCAGCTAACAAAATCAGAAATTTTCCAATAAACCCCAGGGTACAAATAAATTAGAATTAAATGATGTCACCTTTGAAAGTACTCAGCAAATATAGATTTGAGTTTTCGACACGTCTCACGTCATTTCAGCACTGAGCTTTCCTTCTGCAGATGTCCCCAGGTGCTGGCGTGTCCCCAGGTGATGGCATGTCACCAAACTGGGTGTCACTTTTCCCGACTTATCTTCAAAAGCGTATTTCAGCAGACGCTGCTGGGAGGTGACAGGGAGCTGCTGCCACCTTGCCACTGCCAGCATCCCCAGTGGAAAGCTCTGCCTTTGGGTTCTGACCCTTGCACGGTGCTGAGTGCTGGCTTTACTCAGGGAATTGTGTGATTTCAAGTCTGTTAAAGGTCATCAGACATTTAAAATAGTCGCACTGCTCACCTTGGTGTTCCTCAGGAGGCCATACTCCCAGGTGACACTGGGCCTTTCAGCACCACCAGGCCACCTTCCCAGCGCGTGGGATACCTAAGCCTAGAGGCATTGCTCAGAGAAGCTTTGTGTCATCGTTTCGGGAGCAGGGATGAGATGGGCACAGTCAGATGCTGACTCTAGCTGTGATTCAGGCAGCTCCTGACTCAGCCCGCTGAAGTCAGCGGAGAGCCTTTTCCTGATGCTGCTGGGCTCTAGGGCCAGCCTGAAGCCCAAAAACTGGCAAAGCTCATGCAACTCCATGAGTGTTGCTTGCCTAAAATATGCGATGCAGTTTCGAGGTCTGATGGCACCCACCTACATACGGAGGAATTCCTCATCCTCTGGACCACTTGGGTCCAATGGAGGTCCACCACCTATGGTAACTTGGCACCTTTCCTTGAAAAGAAGAGACTTGAAAACAGACCGGAGGTGCTTCCAACTTTCTGAGCTTCTGCAACTCATCTGAAATAGTGCCACAGGGTCAAACTTGGAACAAATGGTTCCATCAGTCAGAAGTGCTGAATCTTGTCCCTGCTGCAGTCCTGGGGATTCCAGACCTGGGACACTGCCGGGCATCTCACCAGGCATTTATGCCAGTGGCCCTGGCACCAAGCATGAGCCCAGCAAGCATTCTAATGGCACACAGCACACAGCAGGTGCCATCAGCATCAGGAAGAACCACGTTGGACACTCTGAGTGACTTGGAGGAATGGAATGACAATGGGGATGTGGGTTTCAAGGTCAAGCATGCATGCAGGGACTAACACACAAGGATTCCTGCTGCCAGCCAAGAGCTCATCTGCTCAGAGTGACTGAGGGGAAGGAGGATCAGGGTGTACTCACTGAGCACGGGGTGAATTGTGAGCTGCCAATGGCTTAAAGTCATAAAAAAGGCAACCCTCACCCTAGGATCCATCCACTGAGATGCTTCCAGCAGACGCAGGGAGACATGACACAGAGACCCCGTGCAGAGCACACTCCTGGACTTGGAGCAGGATGCCATGTGCTGCTGGAAGCATCCCTGCACGCAGGCTGCTCTTACAGGAGGAGCCCATTTATCTCTTCGAGGTGTTACAGGAGTGCAATGAATAAACAAGGCTGCAGAGCTCTCTGGCTCTGTTATTTATGAGCTCTAGCACAACTCAGAGCCTCATGAATCACCCCAAGCTCATCCTCCTGGCTGCCCATTACCCGCACACCTCTGTCTGTCCGTCTGTCCCTCCCCTTGAAATCTCACCCAGGACTGAGGAGTTTGTGCAGCACACAGAAAGGTGGGAGCCGGCCAATTCATTGCCTCAACGAGAACCCACCCGCGGGGAGACGCAGGCGGACAGAGATCGATGCGCGGGACGATGCCGGCAGATTAATTAGCGACAGACAGCCTTCAGCTTCATGTCCTGCTGCTCCTTGCTCCATGCTGAGATGTGAATCCCATCGATTTCCCCAGTCCCACCTTCCCCCTGTCTTACAGGCTTTGTGCTTGGCAGAAAATTGTCTTTCTAACAGGCATGTGTCTGTGTGCACCCACGGCCAAATATAAAGGAGTAGAGGTTTAAGAACCCACTATTGCCCAAAGCAAGTGACGTTGAGGATCTCTCTCACCAAGGTAATATTATCAAGATGAAAATATTTGGTGGTTACAATGGAAAATGTCCCCTCGAGCAGGACTCCCAGCCCTCCATGCCCGTAGTCTCCCTCTGCCCTGGAGCCATCTGCCCACCTCCAGCTTCGTGCCACCTGGACACATGTCCCTGCGATATCTGCCCCTCTCCTCCCTCCCCATGTTCTTATTTCTCAAGACAAAACCCATCCGGCATGGACCAGGAGCAAAGGATGAGGCTGGGGTGAAGGCTGGAGGGGATGTGGGAGCAGATCCCCACACCCCAACTGCTGTGATTTTCTGGCAGAGCCACTGCAGCATCGTGATTTTGGGGGGTAACACACCCTGTACGATTCAAACAGCATCGCCCACCACCCCGTCACACTCCTGCCAATATCTTCAGGTTTGATCCCGATTTCTAATCTGCATTTCCAGCAGACAAAGCGAACCCTCCCGCAGGCTGGTGGGGGGGGAACGGCCAGGAGCAGGCTATTGATGTTGACGATAAGAATCCTTCTCGTTATTACAGATCACCAAGGGGATGCAGCAGCACTCACATGGGGTCCCAATGACTTTAATTTATCTCAGCCCAGCGGTGTCCGCATCCCGCAGAGCTGCGGCAGGAACAGGAGAAGTCCCATTCCTGCAGTGCAAGCCAGGGCCGTCGCTAACACTGAGGCTGCAGGAGAAAAGCAAGAGCCAGCTTAGAGCAGGGTGACTTCCTGATCCCGTAGCTTGTAGTCGCTGATGACGGTGACATTAGACAGATGAATTCTGAAGCTGGGTCATGCAATTATTGCAGGTTTGTAGCTGCACGCTGCACAGTTCTCGGGGCAGTAAGTCTGGCAAAAAGGAACAGCGGTTTTACTCTGGTGGAAGGGCAGCCAGAGGGCTGAGAGCAGGAGAAAGAACAGCCAGCTCCAAGCTAAAGGGAGCAGCTAGGGGATGCCCACCCCAAGGATCTCCATTGGGTTTCGGTATTTCCAGCGCTGGGGCAGAGCCATCCCGATGCCGTCCCCTCCCGTATCTCATCACACAGATTTCTTCCCTCGGCCGCTCCAGGCAGGACACAACCATCAGCAGTTATATCCCTGCTCTTGCTGCAGCAGCTCTGCAAATTTTAAAGTTTTGGGGCCCCTCAGAGCCCCGATCCCAAGGGTTTTTCCTCCCAGAGATGCCCAAAGACATCATCACAACCCAGGTGCAATTGCATTGCTGCAAAGTGAGGGAAATTAACACTAACACAGGCACATTACAAGACATCTTAATTCTCCATTGACTGAAACAGCCACTCTGCAGCACCGCTCGTTGCCAGGGGGTTTTAAGGCCTTTGGGGTTTTAAGACCTTCGGGGTCTTTAAGGGCTTTGGGTTAAGGGATGTGTCAGCACCCATGGGGCCAATGCGGAGCTCTCTGTGTACACATACCCACTCGTTTTGTTGATACGATTAATAGAAACGTGTGGGATCACTACTTGTGGGATCATTTGACACCGCTGCATTCATTAAAAGTCGCCTCACGCTGTGAGTGAGCGGAGAGCCCCGAGCTGTGCAGACCCCGCTCCCCGCCGGCCGCCATCTTGGGGGATACCCGCGGCGCTGGAGCAGCCGGGAGAGGGCGGGGGGGCGGCGGGGAGCGTGCGGCGGGGGTCTCCTCGCCCCGGGCGGAAGGAGGGGACTGCGGCGGAGCAGAGAGGGCGGAGGAGCGGAGGCGGGAGGCAACCTCCGCCCGTCCGCCCCGGCGCCACCTCAGCGCCGACCCCGGAGGAGAGACCCCCGCAGCAACACCAGCGGGAGGGAAGACGGACAGGTGAAGGAACCAATAGCAGCGCGCTGCCCGCCTCCTCTCTGTCTCTGGGCCAATGGGAGGGCGCGGGGCGGGGAGAGGC
>WBMW01003926.1:470704-532229 GCA_013396635.1 Penelope pileata | reverse complement strand
TCCCCGAACGGCGTGCGGGTGTTCCCCCCGGCCGCCCCGCCGCCCCCCGCCGCGCTGGGGCCGCCGCCTCCGCCGCGCAACGCGTGCCTGACGTGCCCGCAGTGCCACCGCAGCCTGGTGCTGGACGAGCGCGGGCTGCGCGGCTTTCCCCGCAACCGCCTCCTGGAGGGCGTCATCGAGCGGTACCAGCAGGGCCGGGCGGCGGCGCTGCGCTGCCAGCTGTGCGAGAAGGCGCCCAAGGAGGCGGCCGTCATGTGCGAGCAGTGCGATGTGTTCTACTGCGAGCCGTGCCGCCTGCGCTGCCACCCGCCGCGGGGGCCCCTGGCCAAGCACCGCCTCGTGCCCCCCGCGCAGGGCCGCGTCGGCCGCCGCCTCAGCCCGCGGAAGATCTCCACGTGCACGGATCATGAGTTGGAGAACCACAGCATGTACTGCGTGCAGTGCAAGAGCCCCGTCTGCTACCAGTGCCTGGAGGAGGGCAAGCACTCCAGCCACGAGGTGAAGGCGCTGGGGGCCATGTGGAAGCTGCACAAGGTGAGAGGTGGTGGTGGGAAGGGGCTGGGGACTGCCTGTGCCCTCTGCACGTTGGCATCACCCACCCACCCCACAGCCTGGCACTGCGGCTGCACTGCTGAGTGTAGAAACACAGCGTGGTTGGGTTGGAAGGGCTTTTAAAGATGGTAGAACCATAAAATCACAGCATTGTTGAGTTAGAAGGGTCCTGAAAGATCATAGAATCACAGCATTGTTGAGTTGGAAGGGACCTTAAAGATCATAGAAGCACAGAATCACAGAATGGTTGGGTTGGAAGGGCCCTCACAGCCCCACCCCTGCCATGGGCTGGGTGCCCCCAGCTCAGCTGCCCAGGGCCCATCTGTGGCCTTGGGCACCTCCAGGGATGGGGCACCCACAGCTCTGGGCAGTGCCAGGGCCTCACTGTCCTCTGAGTGAAGGATTTCTCCCACACATCTGACCTAGGATGAGAGGTAATGGCCTTAAGTTGCACCAGGGGAGTTCAGGTTGGATATTGGGGAAAAATCTCCTCTCCAAAAGAGTGGTCAGGCACTGGCACAGCTGCCCAGGGGGTGGGGAGTCACCGTCCCTGGAGGTGTTCCAGACCCGTGGAGCTCTGGCACTGAGGGACATGGCTCAGTGAACATTGTGAGAATGGCTCAACATCTGGAACAGATGATCTTAGAGGTCTTTTCCAACCTTAATGATTCTGTGATTCTAAATCTTCCTTCTTTTAGTTTATAACTGTTCAGGATAAAGCTGCCCGCAGCACGGTGGTGCTGAGGAAGGGCTGCTGCCTCCTGCACACTGAGTCATTCAGGGGGAGGAGGAGGAGGGTGGCAGTGCCTTTCCCTGAATGCTGATCAGCTCTGGAGTGTGCTCGCTCCCACACACAGCTCTGGTCCTGGGGATGGGGACACAGCTGCCATCAGCACACAGCACAACCCACCCCGCTGCCTCCCTCCCTCCCTGCTCACACCATAATCCCTCTGCTCACTGGGACAGGGGTGGGCAGGCTGTAGTGCTGTGCTTCCCTCCTGGCACGAAGGCTGACGTAATTGCCCCCTCCTCCAGCAAACTGGTGCCATCAGGAGCGGGGGGGACATGGCGGTGAGGAGCTGGGGTCGTGTGTGACCCCCTCGGAAGGGGCTGGGAATTGTTCTTGGGAGCATCCCTGCGTGGTGCTTGGATACACGGCTCCCTGCAGGGTGGGGATGGCTGGGCAGCATCTTCCTGCTGTGCTCAGTGGGTGCTGAGCATCGTGCTCCTGCTGCCCACCCCAGTGAGTGCTTGCTGCATTGACACCCAGGTGCCAGCTCTGGGCAACTCTGGGTGAGCTCAGATACTGTGGGTTCAGTCCTTGTGAGCTCGGTGAGGGTGGGTTGTTCACTGATGCAGCCAACAGGCGTGGAGCTGCCGTGCTACGTGTGCTGATGGGTTTTATGCAGTTCCTGTGCTCTACTTGAAGGTTAGACTGTGAAGTCAGAATGATTTTGGGGATATGACAGAGCCTGAATTAACTGCCACTTCGCACTGTGCATTTGTTGGGGTAGGGAGGGGGGGTCAGTTGGAGTCAAATGTTATTTTTTTTAATTTGAAGGATTGATTTCACTGCCAGAGCTCAGGAGTGCTTGCTGAGATGTTGTGTAGCAGAATTGAGGGGAGAGGCTTTGGCTGGGTCAGGCTTTCTCCTGGTCAGGGCTGGGAACCAAACCACCTGTGGGTTTGAGCTATGGAACCTCCTGCAGAGCTGCCTGGTGACATTTCTGGGAGACCACGAGGCTTTTTAAACTGCTCTTGGGAACTGCCTTGGTTTTTGCTTTCCTCTGCAAGGAAACATTGTGTGGTTCTGGCAGATGATCCTTTCAAAATAATTAGTGCTGAGACACAATGTAGCACGATTCAGAGAGCTCAGATTTCTAAGCCTGGCACAGGTCATAGGCAATCCTCTCTGTTCCTCTCCTCCCATCAGGACAGCTGTTGGGAGAGGGGTGAATATTCACAGAAGCATAGAAGGAGATGGTTTTAATCAGAATTGTCCCAGTTTTGTACAGTGATGGTAGCTGTCTGGATTTTCCCCTGAGAAGATGTGGTGCTGCTGATGTCAGAAGCAGAAGCACAAGATGGAGCTGATGGTGTCTGCTTCCCACATTGCAGTCCTTCTTGTTTTTGCTGGCAAGTGTGTGGTGAGGGCAGGCTCAGCAGCTTGCAAATGGTGGTTGTGTAAAATCAGAGAAACATGGAATGGTTGTGTCAGAAGGGCCCTCCCAGCCCCACCCCTGCCATGGGCTGGGTGCCCCCAGCTCAGCTGCCCAGGGCCCACCCATGGCTTTGGGCACCTCCAGGGATGGGGCACCCACAGCTCTGGGCAGTGCCAGGGCCTCACCGCCCTCTGGGTGAAGAATTTCTTCCTTATGTCTGATCTCAATCTACCTCTGTTGGTTTAAAGCTGTATTTCCCCTTGTCCTGTCACTACACCCCTCCCCAGCTTTCCTGTAGCCCTTTTAGGTACTGAAAGGCTGCTGTAAGGTCTCCACAGAGCCTTCCCTTCTCCAGGCTGCACACCCCCAGCTCTCAGCTGTCCCCACAGCAGAGGTGCTCCAAGCTCAGAGCATCCTGATGACCTCCTCTGGCCCTGCTCCAGCAGCTCCACATCCTTGTGCTGGGGCTCAGAGCTGAGAGCAGCACTGCAGTGGGGGTCTGAGAGCAGAGCAGAGGGGGACAACCACCTCCCTTGCCCTGCTGGCTGGGGTGGGATGTCCCTGCCAGTGCTCCTTTTGTCACTGAGATCAGTATCCCCGCTGTAGCACCTGTGATCCTGCGTCTGCCAAGTGCAGGAAGAGGCTGGAAGGTCAGTGCTCCCCTGGGGACCAACAGGGATGCCAGCTTCTGCCCTTTTTTTGGGGCACCATGCCCTCCGGGCTGTTGGATGAGGAGCTCCCTCTGCTTAGGGTCACGATTATGAGTTTCTGTTATAGACATCCATGGGGCTCAGCCTCTTCTCTTTACCAACATCTTTCCCATTCCTTTTTCCATTCCTCAAACCAAGACTGTTGTGGCAGGTACGTGGTGCTCTGTTATACTTCCAAGTGGGATTTCCCAGCCCAGGATGGGATTGCCCAGGCTGAAAGCAATCTGTCCTCAAATTGCACATCCCTACAGCATCTCCACGCAGCTGTGGTAGAGCCCAGCCCTGTAACAGGCTGCCTGCTGTTGAATCAGCTGTGGTGGTTAGCAGTCAGGAGCCAATTAGCAGCTGTGCTACCCAGCCCCCAGCTCACCCGTGGGCTGAGGGGTGCAGGGGAGCTGTGCTGTAAGAACTGGAAACCCCATGGACACCAAGCATGATGGGTTTGTAGCAGAGGCTGGAAAACACTGCGTTGCCTGTTAGCTTCTGCCTGGGGAGCAGCAGGCATCAGAGCTGTTGTGGGGAGCTGCTCTCTGCCAGGTCCACAGGGATTCCTGCAGCTCCCGGCGCCTGTGGGAAATACCCAGGAGTTGCTACAAGACAAAGGTCTGTTTGCATTTGCAAAGTAAAATATTTGCTGCTGGAACAGAAGCAGTGAGAAGCTTTTAATCTTTTCCTGTTGCACTTTCCCAAGCCTTGCTTTGGTGGCCTTCCAGATTCCTATTGCTGCATTAGCTGTCATCAGCAGCACGGGGACCCCCTGTCCTCCCCTGGCAGTGCCACAGGGACTCCCCACTGCTTCCTTTTTTTGGTGACTGGTGTGCAGAGGTGCTCTGAAGTCAGAAGAAAGCAAGGAGTGTCACTGAGGTCAGTGGATGTGCACCAGCTTGTCTGTCCCAGATCTGGAGGCAATGCTGGCACCTTGTATCAGCGCTTATTTAGGAAGCAGCTTTCTGTAAATCAGCATTTCCCTCTGCTCTTAACCTCAGTTAACAGAGGAGCAGAGCATCCAACAAAATCCCATTAATCAAAGGTAATGTGGTACAGCAAGTCCTACAAGGCATTCCTGGAGCCAGTGTGGTGCTTGGTGCCAGGAGACATCCACTTAGGTGTTTGCACAGGAAAATGGGCCCTGGGCCATCTCGGAGCGTGGGTAAATCTCTGCAGCTTCATCAGTTCCAGTGGGAAGTCCCAAAATACACTGACTGGAGAGGACAGTGCTGTGCTGCACCATCTGTGCTTGGGCTTTCTGAAGGCATCTCAGCACACAGACGGGGGTCAGCTGGGGTCTGTCTTCCTCCAGAAAGTTTCCAGCGCTCTGTAAATATCAAACAATTTCCATTCTTTTCACGTGGAGTTGTCCCTGAGTTGTTTTTCTTCTGGCTGCTTCTTGAACCAGGGGTCCCACAGCCTTGCTCTGTCTGGCTGTGTTTGCTGTGGTGCAAGTCAGGAGCTCCTCAGGTGGGGTGAGTGAAAACCCAGCAGTGACAAAACACCTGTGGGCTGGTTCTTGTCTTCCTCTCCTGGAGATTTCAACAGGTGGCAGTGTGTCACCCAGGGAGTGCCACCACACCCCCAGCCTGTAAAACCAGGAGCATTAGCAATCACACACTGAACCTGGTGTTAAGTGAATGATGTGAGGCTGAGGACAAAGGCTCTGCTGTTTATTTACTGAGCTTTGCAGGATGCGTGAGGAGAGCAGAAGGCAGTGCAGGGGGGGTCATGGTCAGAAGCACACTCTCAGAGGGCATCTGCTGCTGCTGTCTGCATTGCTGCCTCCTGCTCTTCTGAGGAGTGCCCCAAAGGTCAGATTTTTAGGGGGAAAACCTTGCTTGGTGTCACCGGTCTGAGTGAGACCACAAAATCCATCGTGCATCTTCTCAACAATCGTGTTGCTTTTTTAATAACTCCTTTGGTTAATGAAAAAAACAAAAAGTATTAGAGGATCTGAGGGGCTTGCAGTGTGCGTTCTAGAGATGCACCATGTATCATTTTCATTCTCTTTCCTAAAAGCTGAAGGATTTCCTGTGTTGCTTGCTTAACTTTTGTAGTTCACATCCCTATGCTTTCAGAGCAGACCACGTTTGCTTTGCCTGTGGCTTTCCTGGCTGTATCAGAGAATAATTAAAATGCAGCAGTTGGATCTCTGCATCTCCCTGCATCTCAGAATGGCTCTTTTCACAGCCTCATTCCTTGCTTTATTTGCTCCTAGGGGAGGCACTCTGTGTGGCCGTGGTGTGTGTTTCACCTGTGCCATAATTTAGGGTAACTAACTGTGTGTCCCTTCAGATAGCCCTGCTGGGGTGAGTGGGATCAGTGTCTCTTTAGAGGAAGCCAAACAAAGCTGATGCTGTAAATCCCCGTTGAACCTAGCTCAGGTAAGCTGCAAGAAAGAAAGGCAGAGGTGTGGCACAACTCCATTCACAGTGACATCACAGTAAAGCAGTCGTGCTAGAGCTTTGGGTGAAAGTTTCCAAACGTCCAAGGACTGGGCAGGCAGGGTCAGGGTGGTTGGTGACACAACGCCCTGGGACCTCCGTGGGGGGGTGACTTATGGGACAGGGGCCCTACAGTGGGTCATGGTGGAGAGCTCAACAGCTTCTCTTGTCAAGGAGACACATCTGGCCCAATGGCACCATGGTGATGAAGGCAGGATGGAGACACATCGCTCTGTAACGCAGGAGAGGCTGGAGCTGAGAGCTAAGTGCCAAAGGATTCAGAGGGAAAACACGTTGGCCAGGACTGGGTGCAGTGCTGAGGACAGCGTGGCCTGGAGCTGGCTGGAGAGGCTCAACTTTTCTGAAAGCAAAATTTCTAGCTGGAGAAAACAGCTGGTTTTGGAGTTTTCTGGTTGTAGCAACAGGTGAGAGTGCTGAGATCCTCGTAAGGGCTCATAGCAAGCTACAGTGCAGCATGAGCTAGGCATGGAGTTACATTTTGGGTTGCTGTTAATTCACTCTTAATTCCTGTGAAATACATCTGCCATTACAGGTGAGTGCTTGGATCTGTAATGCAGTCAGCAGAAAGTGCTGCAGAAGGGATCCAGCCATTGCTCCTGACCAGTGTTAATTACCCTTCCCCTTTCCTGACCCAGCATCAGCTGGGACTGTAAGGGCTCAGAGCTGGCTGTGCACAGCGTGGCTGTTTGTTGCCCCAGGGGCTGTGGCTGCAGCTGCCCGACAGCGTGTGATTGGAGCCACAGCTGGTGGATGGGCACTGGAACTGTGTCAGTCTTTCAACCAGTTATCCTTTTTGCTTTATTTTGTTGTTGGACCCTTGTATTTGCTTCAGTTTTTCCCTCTGTGCCTGCTGACTTTGTGCTTGGGAAGCATCTCTCTGTGCTCAGAGCTGTGGGTTTGGCCCCACGCTGCTGTTAGGAAAGCATCCATATCCAAACAAGCTTCTCTGGTTCTCTGGAATATGCCAGGCTAGGAGAAGGGAGGGTTGTGGTCAGCCATGAAACGGATATTTTTTATTTTTTTTAAATTGATTTCAAGACCCAGAGATCCTGCTTTGTGGTCAGAGCCATCTTTTCTGTGCCCTTCTGGCAGGGCTGCTTGGTTATCCCAAAGCACCCGGTGATTCAGCCCAAAGCAGGGAAGGAGCAGGAAGATGCTGCTGAGTGTGGCCCCAGCTTTTTGTGTTGCAGGAGGGGAAATGTGGTAGCACTGCCCTGAGGATGCTGCAGTGGAAGTGATGGGCTCGTGGCTCTGCCTGCTGAGGATCTGCCTTGCTTAACTTCCCCATCTGTCCTTCCCAGACTCACTTTTTCAAAGCTGCCTCTTCCAAATGTGCTTAGCCCAGCCCCTTCCCTCCAGCCCAGCAACCTGATCTCTGTCTAATGCAAATAGATGTCCAGCACCTTTGTTGTGATGTGCTGGGAGCTTTGAACAAAGCAGAGGGCATCGCAGCTGTCAGTGCTGGGCACAATCCTATCGAGGACACAAGGAGAGCAGCAGCCTCCTCCCTGGGAAAGCATATCCGTGCTCAGTCTGGAATGGAAGTCACAGGGATTTAAGGGCATGGCTTAAATGCTTTCTTGAGTTGGCCATCACAAGTGATAAAGTGGTGGGAGCCTGTGGTGTGCAGGCAGCGTTGGATCATCTCCGTGCAGGGTGAGAGCTGGCGTTGTCCCTTGGCTCGGGGTGACAAGTGACACTGTTTGCTGGGAACGGGGCTCTCTCTTTGGCAGGGTGCACAATGGCAATGTAGAACAAGCCTTGGCTGTCGTGGCAAAGCCTGTGATGTCCTCATCTTGCTGGCTGAGGAAGCGAAGTGTATTTTGTTGGTGCTCCTTTGCCATTCAGCACTCTGCCCCTTATGCCGCTCTGTCACAGCCAGCTCTTCACTGGAGTCTTTTCTAGGAGGAGCAGTGGTTCAAGTTACACACTCAAGCATGGCCGAGTTGTCCTGTATCCATCCCACAGCAGCACTTCATCCACCCTCACCTGAAATTCCCTGGCTTAGATCTGTGCCACCGCCAGCCCGCAGCTCGGTGACCAGAGCAAGCGCAGTGTCTCAGCTAGGAGATGATTTCTCACCTCCCCCAAGCCAAGTTAGAACTTGGCATTGGCTAAAAGATCCCATATTCACGAAGGGCTTTGCTTGGTGTCAGTTGGAATGCTGCCTCCAGCTGATCAGCAGGAGGGAGGTGAGCCGAGCGCTGCCCTTGCCCTCTGCTTGCAGGTGACAGATGGCAGCGTGGATCATAGGGGACAGCAGCACTGTTGGATCGCATCGATCGCGTGCGTTGTGCTGCCCTCCTGGAGCTGTGGCCATGTGCCTGATTGTGGATCCATCCATGGTCTGGGTGATGCTCAGGCTCTCTGTTGCTTCCCTTCCACAGCGCTGGGCTGTCAGACATAACACCCCTGACTCCTCTGCAGCTCTGTTTGCTTGAGCAGCACAATTCAGTTGGTTGTCAGCCCCAGTGCCCCAATGTCCCCAGGCTATTTCTCCTTTGGGGTGCCTCAAACTTGCTGTCTCTTTATTAGCTTTATGTGAATTTCTGTAAGTGCTTCGTGCTCACGCCTTGTGAACCACTTCATGCAGCTCCTTAGAAGTTTGAAGGCCATCAGAAAGTGCCCATTGTGCCTGAAGTGGTGCTCCCCACTGAGCCTGGAGCTGCTCTGTGCTGGAGGAAGGCTGAGCTACCAGCAGCAGGCAGCCAAGTGCTTCAGCATCCCCAGTCCTGCTGCAGCTCCTCAGTGCTCAGCTCCTTTCCATTTAACTGCTGGAAGTTCCCCACTGCAGAGAGCACTGATATCATCAAATGGAAGGGAAGGTGCTGCCAGCAGGTCGACTGTCTGAGCTCCTGTTGCATCAGGACACCAGGATGGGGAGCAGTGCATCCTCTCCCAGCACGGGGGTGGGAGGTCCAGCAGAGCTGAGATTTCCTGGTGGCTGCCTTCAGGTAGCTGAGCTGGTCATGGGACAGCTCCCTGCTAGCAAAGGTGGCTTTCATCACCTTGTACCTGATAAACAGCAGAACGAGTGTTATTTAAGAAGAAAGCCTATGAGTGGAGTTGGTATTTGTGCAGCTGCCGTGTGCTGAGCTGTTGCAGGGTTTGCTTTCCATAGTGCCTTCCTCCAAAGGCCCTTTGCCAAACCTGAGAAAACATCCACTCCACTTGAGTGTGCCCCAAAGTATGTTTGGTGTAAATTAAGTGTAATGAAGCTCAGAGGACCACTGATATCATCACCCAGTGAGAGCTCTGTGGAGCTGTGCTGACTCCAGCTGAGACCCCTCTGCAGTGTGTGGCCTGTTGGTGACTGTGCCTGCCAGGACCTAGAGTGGAGCTCTGTGCCTGACGACCGTCTCAATGACAAGCTTTTAACCTCAGCAAAACGTTTACAAAAATCAATATTGGTTCTATTGCCATCATTTTGTTTAAATAGACAGTTGGCTCGATTCGGGGTCTCTGAGCTGATCTGCAGTCGCAGTCTGGAGGAGCCCAGAGCCCCCTGAACCTGGGTGATGTCACAGATGTGTGCTGGGGTGTAACCTAGGGCTGGGTTCTGCCTCCTCCACTGGTGCAGCCGTCTCCCCTCTGTCGGAATGGAGTAACCGTGGTAACTGGGAGCCATCTCCTTCAGCATAAGGTTGGTGGGGTTGGGCTGTGAGAATGTCTGTGCTGTTGGGAGGTAATTTATAGCCCGGTTTATGTAACAGCTGAAGGGAGGAGGCAGGATGCAGGCAGCCTGTTCCAGGAGATGACACAACCCGCGGGTGACGGGCAGAGGAAGAGCGCACTGGCAGCAGGAGAAGGGCCCCTTTGTCCTTCCAAGGAGCACTTCTGGCCCTGGCTCTGCACAGCAGCCGCACGTGCACCCTCCTGCAAGCCCCGGGGTGATTCCCACCACTGTGCTCAGCTGGGAGAGCTGGAGCAGCACGGGGGATTGCTGCCTGCATGCTGCTCCAAGCAGGGCTTTAAACGAGAGTGCTCGAGCGAGCGCTCCTGTCGCGCTGATCCACTTCTTTTGCAAAGCTGAGATTTGGTTCAGGGGCTGTTGCACTTGCAATCTGCCTTTGAAAGAAGCCCAAGCTTAACGTTCTCGAGTGATTCAGACACGGGCTGTCCGTGACCCTCCTGCTCAGCACCATTGCCCTCCGCTCCTCCCGAGCTGTGCGAAGCAGCCGCGGGGCTGGAGCTGGCAGTGAGCGTGCGTGCTGCACCGGGCAGCCCTGGGACAGACCCAGGATTGTTCCCTGCCTGCGTGGGACTGAAGGTCAGAGCAGGGACACCCAGGCTGACTGCCTGGGAGCTAATTAAGAGTCAGGGCTAATGAGCTCCGGCAGAGCACTGGGTCAGTCCCACTAAATGAGGTCTGTTCTCTGTCTCTGCAGGGTGGGTGTCCTAGCTCAGGCACCCTGCTCTTCTCCACACCCTGTGTGACCAACCAGCATTGGTCACAGCATCTTTGAGCACTGTCAGGCTGCACAGAGCTCCTCTCCTCTCATACAGGTGCTGCTCAATTGTACCTTGTCCTGAGCAGGGGCTCCTTGCTCACCACTGAGCCCAGAATTCAGCAGCAGGAAGGTGAAACTCACCTGAGATTTGCTTCTGCTGCTCATCCACGTAGCCCACCAGTGAGGAGAACAAAAATCATTGTAACAAGAGCTGCCAGCCCCTGCCAGCACATGGAGGTGTTTGCTTTCTGCACCCAGCAGATCCTTTCCCATTCTCTTTCAAGTTTGTTTTCATAGTGGTGGAGCTGGAATGGAGAGCTCCTGAGATGCTGTGTGTCACTGCTGCAAGCTGGCTGCCCTCGTGCTTAGAAAAATTAGCAAAGCACGTCTCCCCAGGAGCCTCAGTCTCTGAGAGTGTATTTTGAAAAAGACTTCTTTTCCCCTTGAAACAGTGACTTATGAAGAACCCTTCATCCAAGCGGGAGAAGTGGGGTGCAAAGGCAAAATGAGAGGGGACTCTGCCTGTCAAACTCATTGTGTGACATCTCCAGAAACTCCTTTAAATACATCTTTTATTTTAAAGAGATACCAAATTCACTTTCAAATGTGTTTGTACTTTTAGGGTGTTAAATGGCTTTTTCTTCTGTTGAAGTCTAAATACTGTAAAGCCTTGCCTGAGGTTCAAGATGCTGCCTGCTCATCGTGAGTGCAGCTCTTTAACTTTCAGAGTTAAGAGGACCACTCAATGTGCCTTCTGTGATCTAAGCCTGTCTCTCATTTCCTCCTTCCCATGACATCTCTAGCATTGCCTTTGCTCCCACCAGCAGGAAGGAGGCTTGTCCAGCCCTGGGTTGCATCTCATGTGCTGCAGCCCCCTATCACCATGGTGAATCTCCATGCTTTGAACGGTCTGATGCTGTCTCAAAGCCCCTTTGGCTGTCTCATCCCAAGGAGCACACCACCCTCACTTCTTTATCACCCTGGCTGTTGTTTCACTGCCACAAGCTGCTCAATCTTCTCCAGCCCTTCTGCATCTCCTCCATTTCTGACTCCTGGAAGCTCCTTCCCTGGGAGATGCACAATGATGGAAGGGGCCAGCTCTTGTGCTGGGGCACCATTTTCCTCCTTCCTTACTGCTTCCCATCTCTCAGCTGTACTGGGCTCTTGTCTGATCTTGGAGTTCCTCGGTGTGCTGGGTGCCTCATTCTTATGCTAATTTGTAAGGGTTGAAATTACTTCTTATCCCACGTTAGATGTGTTCCTGTTTGTAGCAGAATGAAAGACTCCTGCAAGGTGGTCACAGCCATTGCTTGAGATGAACGAGAACTGACTCTGTCCCTTTCCCCACCAGGCAGAGCGAGGATGGAAGCTGCTGCTAGATATCTCTGGGTTTTCACAGATGTCACCGTCAGCTGGAGGAAATCCTGAGCATGGTGAGCACACAACCAGAGCTTTGTGCAGGACCTCGGGCTGGGATGCAGTACATCTGCTCATCCTTGTTCCCTCCATCTCAGTCTCTTTCTCCTCCCCTTCCAGTCTTTCCCTGCTCTTCCATCTGCTTCTGCCAAGCACTAAGAGATTTCTGGGGACGTTGGCTGTCTTTCTGACTCCTTCTCTCCTTAGGTTTTTCTTTAAGGTCTTGGGATCACTTCTTTCTTTCCTTTAAGAAAACTATTACTGGAGTAAATGCAAATTATTCCCCCCTCCCTTCCCTTGGTACTTCCTGGATTCATCACTTCTTCATAAATAATCATGAATGATTCAGTGAGCCCATTAACTGCTTTCCTCATGGCACTGAGATGTATTGCCCAGCTCCAGCAATTTGGAGATCCCTCCGTGCCGAGCCCTGGGTCCCCTCGCCTCCCTGTCTCTCTGTAGACACACTGACAGGTTCTTCATTACTTCCTAATTAGCCATACGTCCTTTCTTATTAAAGAATAATTTTTTTAAAGGCACTCCTTAGCCTGGCTCTTTGCGAATTATTGATTTATTCTTCCTCCTTTTTTATTCATGGCCCTACAATCTTCTCAGGATCCATCTGGTTCATGTGTAGCCTTCCCAGGAACAGCCCTGGTCTCTTCTCCTGCCCACACCCTTTCTGCTCTCACGCTGCCTTGAAGTGTTTTTGTCATCTGTGCTGCTCTCTCTCTGCTTTATTTTCACTGCAATCTTAGTGGGGCTCTCAAGGCCACTTGAAACACATCCTCCAAGCACAAGGGAGTGGGCTTGTCAAAGAACTCATTCCTGGATTGCATCAGGAGAGCTGGAAGCCCATGCTCCCTGGCTGAAGCAGGACTCCTGGTTATGCTTAATCTGGGGGTGAGGTTCTTCCCCAGTTGTCCCTTCCTGCCCTTCCCCACAGGTCCCATTCTCTCCTTGTCCTGAAGACTTGGTGATCTGGAGTGGTTTTGGGGGATCCACAGCACCATGCGTAGTCTGGTTTCTGTCACGCTGTGGGAATCATCCCAAATCCAAACCCTTCCAACCTGGGAAGCTTGGCTGCCCACGTTCTGCCCACACTTAGGCATGGAGATGAGGCTGCTGTGCCTGGAGGAAGGTGAGCAGAGGAGGAAGGCTGGATTCTGTGCAGGGTGAGCTCTGAGCTTGCTTGCTCTGCTCTGAGTGCCACCTGAGCATCCCTGCTGCAGCGATGAGCCTTGCCATCCCCCTGCTCTGGTGTCCATGGTGATGGGAATGTCTCTACGGTGGTGCTTCAAGGAAATAGGAAATCCTGGTCCTTGGACTGCCTCTTCGTCTTTCTTGCATCTGTCCTTGGTTTCTCCTTAGAGAGTGGGAGCAGAGCAGTGGCAACACGTGTTGGTTTAAAGGAGCAGGAGCTCCATGTGCTTGTGCTCAAACTCCCTCTGCTTGCAGAGGACAAGGAACTGTTGTTGGCTTCGCAGACACAAAGGGAGGACAATGTGGCTGTGTGATATCAGCAATCTTCTGAAAAGCAGAAAGCATAAAATCAGTAGTAATTAGCTCACGTTCTGTTGCCAGCGAAATTGCGACTGTGCCAGTAGGGCAGCGATCTCCTGGCGTTGGTACTGCCAGGAGCACATTGGTACTGTGCTGAGCAGGCTGGCTGGACAAATGGGGTGGGGAAGTGAGATGCTGTGCCCTCTGCATCCCTGCTGGAGAGCTGTCCTGCTGCAGGGGCCCCAGACGTGATGGACAAAGAGCTCCTGAACAATCCCACCTTGCAGCTGGGCGTTAAGGTGCCATCTGCCCTAGCTCACTTGATGTTAAATGACAGCATGTTGTTATTTCGGGTGATAGCTTGCAGCTCAGCAACACTAAGGATTAAAAAAAACAGGAATGAAGAACTCGCATCCTCTTGAAAACGTCAGAAGCAGAGGGAGAGGGGTTTGCTGTGTCCTCCAGGGACAGAGAGGCTGTGGTGTGTTTGCCATGAGATGGCAGCCAGTGGTTTCTTTGGCCAAGACCCACGCACAGCACAGTTGATCAAAGACCTCTGAGAAGAAGTCTGCCACTGGGGTTTGTAGTCCTTCAGTGCTGATGCTCAGCACGTGCCAGCCTGCTCTCTGCAGGGGCAGGATAAATAGGCAGAAGGAGCATACACAGAAATTCCAGAATCTTGGAGCTGTGTGTGACTCTGGTTTTGCCCAAGGTAAGATTTGGGTGGGAGAGGAGAGAAATTTTGTTGCTTTAGTTTAATTGGGAAAGGGAAACGAACATTGCGACGCACTAGCTCACCCTCAGAGGCTGCAGATAAGGATTTATCAGGAAGTGGCAGCAGATGGATTGTCTGCAGGGCTGTGAGGCAGCCCTGCTTTGTGGAGATGCTCGGGGGATATGAGCTTCCCCCCGTTGAAGGGAGGGCCTGTGTGTTGGTAGCTGAAGGGAATTAGATGCCATCTCCCATCTGTGCCTGTGAAAACCTCCCTTAAGCGTAGTCCTTGAGTGCTTGCTGATGTTCTGTAAAATCCACAGTTTGGTCAGCAGCCAAAGAGGCCCAGGGCTGTGAAATAAGGATCTGCCGATAACACCGGGATCTCCCAGCACCGAGGTGTGCAGCTGTGCTCAGCGTGCTGTGCTTTTACCTTGGGGTGAGGCCACATCAGGACTGTACTCAGGAGAATGGAAGGCTCGTTGAGCTCACCCCATAGCTGTCCCCCATAGTGGGACACTGTGGCCATCAGCAGGGTGGTGACAAATGGAGGCGTTCAAGACCGGGTTGGATGGGGCCCTGGGCAGCCTGATCTGGAGGGTGGCAGCCCTGCCCACAGCAGTGGAGCTGGAGCTGGATCATCTTTGGGGTCCCTTCCAACCTAGGCCGTTCTATGAGTGACTGCTCATCTCGTTTGCATTTCTAGGCAATTAAATGTCAAAGCAAAGTCAAGATGTTGGCTAGCTGTCAAGCCTATTTATGAGTGTACCAGGCTTCAGCACGCAGATGGTTATTGAGGCTGGAGGACAACAGGATGGGCAAAGCTCTTAGTGCAGAAAGAGGAATTGCCCCGTGGGGCTTGCAGCCTTCTTTCTCAGATGCCCTTGTATTTGGGCTAGGATTGGTAAAAATCATTTGTGCAGTTAATCGGGTTTAAATTTAACTCCAAACAAAGTAATCAGATTTGAAGACTTAATGCAATAATGGGATGGCAGAGCTGGAAGTGCCAGTAACCATGGAGGCGGGCTGAGTGGGAAGGCGATAATTGGATTGAAAGCAAATGGGGCATGGTTGTAAGGCAGAAATTAAGGGCTGCAGCGTGCCCCTTCCTGGCCATGGGGCTGTGCCAGGCCTGGGAGGTGGTGGTTGTGCCCCCAGGGCTGCAAAAGGGCCATGTGGGGCTTGTGCTCAGCAATCATGCTCTGTGCTAACCGTACCCCAAAAAAGCAGGGTACCCGCTCAGAAGTGTTTGAAAGCTCCTTGACCTTTTCTGGCAGCCCTTCTCCTTGTGTTCTGCATTAAGTGAGAGCATTTGGTGCTCTCCCCAGGGAGCTGTTTCCTTCTGGATGGATTTGAGCCCCGTGGCACTCCCCAGGCCTGCAGGAGAAAGGAGATCAAGCGCAACACTGGGCTGGAGAATGTTTGCTAGCTAGAGGCATCAGAGGGAAAGGAAGGATGACACGGGCTGGGTCAGTCCCCTGCTGTCATCAGCAGCAAAGTGAGTGCTTCATTCCCATCCCTTGGATCCAGTGCACCATGGGAAGGGGAACCCAGGCCTTGGAGGGTTATTGAGGGTGAAGGGAAGATGCCACAAGGAACAGTGACCTGGGGAGGGATCAGCTGCTGCAGAGATTAGCTGCTAAGCAGACTTCTCAGGAAATGCAGTGTCTGCTTTTATTAACTGCCTTTCTTTCTAATCAAGGCTGTGCAGTGAGTATATTACTCTTTAAAACAACAATAATGCTCTTGCAGTGGCTGCCTGAGAGGTGGAGGATGTGTGATGAGCTGCTTCCTTCTGACTGGCAGAGCCCTCCTCCAGGGGGTGAGCTCTGCTTGCCAGGGCCAATTACAGCCCCATCAGCTGCCCTGGTTGCCTTGCACTGCTGAGTGTTAGTACTGTCAATATCTCCTGCATGCTGGCTTCCTCAGCACCTACACATCAGACCAGTCCCTGTCAGTGAGCCATTTTGCTCTGTTTCCCTCCTGGATGCTTGCTCGGGGCTGGTTCTACGTTGGTAGGGACCCAAAGGAAAGCAGCATCTAACACAGCTCCATGCACCTCCCTTCCTGGGGCACCAGGAAACCAGTGCTCTGTGCTTTCTCTTCAGCACAGACTTGTTTTTTCCTAACTTGTTTTTTCTGTCTGCAGCTTGTCCTGCCCTTTATCACCCCAAGGCATGTGGCCATGGTGTGACCAAGCAGTGTGGAGCTGTGCATAGGCAATTAGCATGAGCACTCAGCATGCTAACGAGGCTGTGCTGATGAGATACCATGCTGCTTGGGGGTCTGCCCAGCTCTCACCTGAAGATCTACAACATCACTGCTTGGCCAAAGGACCCTGGTGCCTGAGCAGGACTCAGTGTGCTGACTGTGATTTTCTTGGCACGGGGGCACGCTGCAGCCTGGATCTGTGCCCACCTCCTCTCTCGTTTCCGGCTCCCTCCCATTGGTTTCAGCTCAGCTTGTTCCATCTCCCTGCTCCTGTGCTAGAAGCAGCTGCAGCCAAATGCAGAGAAGCCATGTGGAAGCTGCTCCCAGCAGGAATGTCCCCGTGCAGGTGAGGAGGCAATGACAAAAAGGGGCTTACATCCCCAGGAGGAGCAGGGAACAGCCCTGGTGCAAGGCTGCCCTCTGCCATGCAGGGCTGGCAGGCAGCAAAGGGCACCTAAGGCTCCTTTTCCTGCAAATACAGCAAGAGCATGTGCAAGATGGTGTCTTTGCAGCTTCCTCAGAGGGGAGTGTACAAGCAGAGCGTGGTGTGGCTGGACCATACCTTGCAGGGGAGGAGAGGGAGCCTGGAGAAGTCATCGATCAGCTGTGGGTTGTCCTGTGCCTCTCGCCAGCCTCATTCATCTCTGGAAACGTAACAACGCTGACACACAGCAAATGAGCCCAGTGCTTCCAGGGTGGCTTGGAAATGCCACCAGCAGCATGACAGCAGCTATAGATCAGCGTGCTCCCAGCTGGGCCACGAGTGACTGCAATCAGCCATCATTATGGCTGTGCTCCTCGAGAGCTGCGTGCTGCTGCTGCTCTGGGAAGGACCAGCCTGCGCCAGGATCCTCACCTGGCTGTTTCTGGCCAAAGCATCTCTCCTTCCTCCTCTTTGCCTCCTGCAAGCTGCCCGTACTTCCTCAGCTCTGCAGTTCTGCCTCAGCCAGTCTACAATATTTGGCCCTTTCTAGCTTTTCACCCTTGCTGTGTGCCCTTGGGCAGGCTGCAGGTCCTTGCTTAGCTTCTGATTCTTTCAGTATCTCTGTAATGGAGCTGGCACTGCTCTTTGCGATTTCAAAGGGATGTGTGTTAGGTTTTGCTGATGAAAAGCTAAGGTGATTTGTTGTTGAGTGTTAATGAAGCAAAACAGGAATTAATTGGGCAATATCAAAGGACTGTTACTAATATCTTGATGCTCATTTCTTCTCCCTGAAAATCACAGCAAGGACTACATCCGATATCAAAGCAAGGACAGCATCTTCAACCCATCCTCACTGCAGGGAGCAGTCCCCAAGTCTCCTGACTCCTCATGCTGTTATTTGTCACGTGGGTCATGCTGTGTCCCTGGGATGGCCTTGTCCCCAGCACAGGTGATGTTATCCCATGCCCTACCTACGTGCCTCCTGGCCATGGTCCACCCTATCACTGTCTGCCACCACCTGCAGTGGCCCAGTTAGCTGAAGGTGCCCGATGTGGCAGCCTGCCAGGCCTTGCCCTGCTGCCCTCATTTCCTCTCTGCAGCACCTTTCTTGGCAAGCAGAGCTGCTTTGCTGATTTAGTTTTCCCCTGGGCCTAGGTTACAGACCTTATCCTCTGATTTCAAGCACTGCATCTCACCTGACTTCCCAGCTGGCTGCCCATTCCCAAGTCAGGAGAAGGAGTTGTGCTTTCTGATCCATGGGAGGTTTGGTGTAGGAGCAGACATGGGAAGGGAGGTGACATGGAGCAGCACAGGGAGGCTGTGGCCCCCTGCCTTCCTCCTGAGCCTCCAGCACCGGTGAGGAGCAGCCTGGGGTATTGCATTCATCCAGAGCACTGAATGTCCTGGCTGCAGAATCCTGTGGATCATGAAGCATAGGATTCAGGTGAGGATTCCCAGCAGGAGCAGTGTGCCACCTGCTCACAGCCCCGGTGTCCCTGCTTGGCTCTGCCACGCGTGCTGCTCCTGGCAGGGGGCCTGCAGGCCTGGGTCATTCATCAGTGGTTTGGGCATAACAATTATATGCATTAAAATCCACGGAAAGAGAATAATTGATGTTTTTCCCCGAAGTGTCTTGCTTCCAGCAGCATGCCCACTGCTGGCTAATGTGCAGTTCCACAGGCTGGCAACCAAGGCACAGTGGGGAGTTTTCAAAACATTAGAAAGCTCCTTTCAGAGAGGCTCCTGATGCCTGGGGCTGAGCAGAACACAGACCCCAGTCCCTTTCTGCTGCGTGTACAGGTTCTGGGCTGTAGTTGCAGTGAGTCACTCTGCAATGGATGAGTTGACACACGTTGCCAGCATCACTGTGACCAGCCTAAATAAAACATGCGTGAAACTTGGCGTGAACTTGCCCCATGGCAAAGCTGGGAAGAGGCAGAGCAGCATGTCTGCTCCCCTGAGCAGGGAACCCTGGAGCCATACAGGAGGCAATGAAAGGGTTTCAGCAAGGTCATTGTGCTTGAGAAGAATATATCCCTGTCTTATTTCCAGGCTGGAGCCTTTGAATCCCTTCTGCCTGCTGGGGAAATACAGTGCCCTAGTGTGTGCCTGAACAAAGCCAGCAGCTGGGGCCATCTGTGCACGCAGGGGACAGCACGTTGGCACTGGGGCTTCAGCTCCGGGCTGCTGCTTGCAGTCAGCTGCATCTAGGTGAGCTGAATCTAGGAGATAGGGCTTGCAGGGACATCCCCAGCTCTGCCCTGGGGACCTTTGCAGCCATCCCTGCACCCAGTGAGCACCAATCATCCTGCAGCAGCATGGGGTGGCAGATTTCACCTCGTGCAAGATTTCACCTCGGCGTGCAGTGACTCGGGGCAAGGGGGATAAATACCATCCTGGGTGAGCTGATAAGGCATCAAAGTCCAACACTGCCAGAATTGGCAGTGATTTCTGCTCACACTGCAGCACCCAGAACTGCTTTGCTGCTCTTTTATCAGCACTATAAAAAACCAATTGATTTTATCTGTGTCTTATCAGCTGGCAGGCAGCAGCCTGGCTTTGGGGCTTGGCATGGGGCAAAACCCACTGCACTGCCAGCCCCAGCTCATGGGGGGCTGCAGCCAGCGTGTCTGCCTGGCACACAGAGGGGACGAGGTTTTTTTGTTGGCTGAATTCTCCACTGCCTCCATCCTGGCCTGGTGCCCTGCAGTGCTGCTGCACAGGGACAGGGGAAAATGGCATGAGATGGGAGGAAGGAGGGAACTGTAGGAGGAAAATTCTCTGTGCAAAAGACACACGGCATCCTCAGGGGTGCTGAGAACCCTCAGCACTGCTGTGTTCTGTGTGGGGTCAAGGTCTGGATGCTCTGTTGCTCCATGTAGGTTGATACAGTCGTGCTAGATTGATCCCTTGGGCATCCCAAACCCCAAGGGACTGGTTTGTAATGAAAACGCTGTAATGAAAAGCCAGTTAGAAAAGCTGTCAGTAAAGCTGAACAGCCTCTTCTGTGATCTCAGGCAAAAGGACTGATTGCCCAGTCCCCCCCAGGAGGACTCACCATGGTCTTAGATTAATAGCAGCACGTGTAGTGGCATCTCTGCTTCTCCCAGAGATGCCGGGGCCCCTCTGCAGGCCCTGGAACTCCTGTGTCATTAAGAATTGCCCCAGAGATCATCAGCTTTGCAGATCCCAGCGACCCAGCCTGCCTCGCACGTGTGAGCATCGTCTGCTCTGCAGCTCCCAGCTGCCCTCCCTGCAGCAGGAGCAGCCCAGCCCCAAGGCACAGAGCTCCTCTCCCACAGGCTGCTGGATGTTAACATTCATGTTTCATCTTCCTCCTGTGTACCCCCATAACTGCAAAGAAAGAGGAGAAGCAGAACCCCAGGATTTGCTGATTTCCCACCCCTCGCTTGCCCTCGTGGGATTTGTTTCTGGGGGTTGTTTCCAACCTGCAGTTTGCACCCAGGAGCTTTGCTTGCAAACCCGGCTCTGTGTGTGTCTGTGAGCGTTGGCTTATCCTTGTGTTCCTTTATGTGCAGCTTTTTTCCATCCTGAGAGCACATCCACCCCGTGGGAAGCCAGGAGAGCCTGAGCTGGAGCTGGGTCAGGTAGGCAGCAGCAGAGTGGCTCCGTGTTTGGAGAGGGGTAATTGAGATCCACGCTCTGTTCCCATCACCTGGCTCAAAGTTACAGTTTTTCACTTCACTGGAGTGAATGTGAAATTCCCCACTGGTGCAATTCGGGGATGTGTGCACAGGAACTGAAGGAAGGGCTGTGCCAGCCCTGGAGCAGGCCCAGCACCAACAGAGGGGTTATCAGATGGTACAGGAGGAACAAGGAGGAGGTGAGGGCATGATTTTGGCATTTGTCACTGCTTGAGGAGCCCCCACTGTCGGGACCGGTCCCTGCTCCTGGTTTCTCACTGAGGCAGATGAAACCTGGGGTCAGGCTGTCATGACTGCAGTGGAAAGCCAATTAGCAGCAGTTTAGCTCCATCAACTTCCTGAGTGAATGCAAGTTTTAATTAAACATCCCATTTTAATTAGTCAGGCATCACGTACAGTAAGCTTGCCTCAGGATTCGAAGGCTGTAGGTCCTGTGCTTTAATTAAAAGAAAGAAGCACATGACTTCAACTCCAGCATCTGTGACAGCTCCTCATCCTTTCGGGGGTACAAGCAGAACAGCTGGGAGCAGCATCTCTTCCTGCACTGGCTCACCGGGCTGCTTTTTTACCTCTTTTACCCCACTGCCCATTCAGACACCTCCTGTGGCATGTGGCAGCTCTTGTCCCAGCAGAGAAAGTGGCAGTGGAAGATGTGTTAAGGCACATGGGAGGTGAGGAGGTGATCCATGACAGCCATGGATTAGCCAAGGGCAGATCGTGCTGACCTACCTGATGGCCTTCTGTGGTGAGTGACAGCATCGATGGACAAAGGAGGGGCAACTGATGCCATCTACCTGGGCTTGTGCAAGGCCTTTGACATGGTCCCACACCACATCCTTATATCGAGATTGGAGAGTTATGAGTTTGAAGGGTGGGCTATTCAGTGGATAAGGATTGGCTGGATGGTCAGTGGCTCTATGTCCAGGTGGTGGCA
Source organism: Penelope pileata (assembly GCA_013396635.1). Lineage (NCBI taxonomy): Eukaryota > Metazoa > Chordata > Aves > Galliformes > Cracidae > Penelope > Penelope pileata. Next base: position 511,033 of record WBMW01003926.1, on the reverse strand, counting down.
GTGACAAGCAGTGTCCCCCAGGGGTCCATGTTGGGACTGGTGCTCTTTAACATCTTTATCAACGACACAGACAGTGGGATCGAGTGCTCCCTCAGCAGTTTGGTGATGGCACCAAGCTGAGTGGTGCGTTGATACGGCAGAAGGAAGGGATGGCATCCAGAGGGACCTGGACAGGCTGGAGAAGTGGGCCTACGTCAACCTAATGAGGTTCAACAAGGCCAAGTGCATGGAGTCACACTTGGGTTGGGGCAGTCCCAGCTGTGGGCACAGACTGAGAGAAGAAGAACTTGAGAGCAGCCCTGCTGAGAAGGATGTGGGAGTCCTGGTGGATGAAAAGCTTGATGCGAGCCAACAAATCGCTGTTGTTCAGAGATGCTGTGCTAGGATGTACATTTGGCTTCACCTTGAACAAAAAATGTCCTTTCTTGACCTCTTTTGACTTTGTGACCTGTTACTGTCGCACATAACTTGCTTTGCTGCACGTGGCTCCTTGGGGCCTGGAGGCCTGGTTGGGAAGGGCCAATGGGACTGGGCCCAGTAGGAAGGGCTGCCTCCAGCAGCTGGGGGGACAGGGCCAGCCGTTGGTTTTTGCCTTCAGAGGATCCCTCCTCTCCTCTGAGTACAGGGAGAGACTGGTTCCTGTCCTGAGTGCTCCAGCACCTCTGTTGTCAGAGCACAAGTTGGGGTTTGACATGAGAGCAATGTTCCTCGCTCTTGTCCGGCCTGCAATAACAGGCCTCACGGTGAGCCTGGCTCTCCTCCATCGCTGGGCTACACGAGAGGAGAAGAAGACCAGCTCCACCTGAGGGATGACACAAAGTTTAAAATGGTGCTTTCCTATGGTTTTTATGAGTGCTGCTGCCTGCTGGGAGCCTGCTCGGCCCTACAGAGCCTCTGCGCCCACCATGCTCATCCCTGCTCTCAGACAAGAGGGACCCAGAGCCTGACAGAAATCCCTGACAGAAATCCCTGACAGAAATCCCTTTGTCAGCTGTGCCCGGGAAGGAGGGCTGCGGAGCTATTAGTGAGCACAGAAAGGGGATGTATTCTCTCCTAAGTGCTCCAGGGACAGAGATTTAAATGCTTAACTTCCATTAATGCTAATGTGAAAGGCAGAGGGCTCCTCTTGCTGCTTTGAAACAAGAGCTTCAGAAAAGGAGGCCAGCTAGTTGGAAAGAACAAATGCACTTGGTTTGAAGACCGCGCTAAATAGGATTTTTCTTCATTTCACACTCATTCATTTCCCCACCCATGCTGACCAGGGTGGGACACTGCTCTGGTCCCATGCACGCAACCCAAATGTATCCCATTGGGTCTCCATCACCTTCCCCATTCTATTTATTTCCACATGTGGATACAAGAAGCAGCATTTCAGCATTTTCCAGGGAGGGGAAGTCATTCCACTGTACATCACAAATACTGGCAGCCCTATGCTGCCTGCTGCCCTGCCGAAACGTCCTGACACTGTGCTGTGAGCCTCCAGCATCCCCATCCTCATCCATCCATCTCTTTCTCTCCCTCCACGGAGCTCACACACACGCAAGCTGCAGCCTTATTTTCTCCTGGAAAACCCGTGCCTGCCTTCCTTGCCCAGTGATTAAATCCTTCTCCAAAGCGACAGGCTGCTGTAAAGCCTGGGTGTGCTCCAAGGGTAATTGCTTTTCAGGAAGGTACCTGTAGGATTTACGGCCCCCGGTCATTCATTTAATCTCTCTCCGCAGCCCCTGCCTTACAAATGGAACAACAAAAACCAGAAGGACTTGGTTTTTCTGTCCCCCGTGGTTATGCATCACGCTGTCACCGCGCCCGCAGCGCTGCCCTTAATGAATACACTCAGGCATGCCTGCAAGTCCCTGCACACATTCCCACACGCGCTCCCTTGTCATATAACATTAATTAACATTGTTTAATGGGCCAGCGACGATGGCTCGCAGCTCCGTGTCCCCAGATGGGTGACTCTTGCCATAAGCAGCGGGGGAGCGGGCAGCTGTTTGCTCGGTGATGCTCAGCGGGCTGCTTGGGTTGTGCAGATTGAGAGCTCACCCTGCTGGAAAACCATGCACGTTAGAGGGGTTTGGGGATACGAAGCTCAGGGAGGGAGGCTTGAAGTCAACGGGCCATCTGGTTCTCTCAGTTGCTGAGAATTATGCATAGCTGGAGGTTTGGGGGGCTGCTGTGTTCCTATGGGAGCTGTGCTGTGGGTGCAGGGGATGTGATGAGGGACTGCAGAAGCCCAGGGACGTGGCAGGGAGCTGAGATGGCATCATGGAATTGTTTGAGTTGGAAGGGACCTTTAAAGGTCATCTGGTCCAACTCCCTGCAAGGAGCAGGGATACGTACAGCTCTATCAGGTCTCATCCAGCCAAGAACATCATATCCCAGGAACATATCCCAGGAACAGACCGAGCCTGGGGATGTAAGAAGGAGCTGGGAAGAGCATGGAGATCGATGAGGGGGAAGATAAATGGCCAGAGGACTGCAGCATCCTCAGCCCATGCCGCTCATGGAGGAGGTTGCTCAGGTCTTGAGCATCTTCACAGAATCACAGAATCATTAAGGTTGGAAAAGACCTCTAAGATCATCCAGTCCAGCCATCCACCTACCACCATGTTGCCCACTGAGCCATGTCCCTCAGTGCCACATCTCCACGGGTCTGGAACACCCCCAGGGACGGTGACTGCCCCACTCCCTGGGAGCTGTGCCAGTGCCTGATGGCTCTTTTGGAGAAGAAATGTTCCCTAATACTCAACCTGACCCTCCCCTGGTGCAACTTGAGGCCATTCCCTTTCATCCTGTTGTTATCTTTGAATCCTGGAGGTGATCTGGGGTCATACAGGAGCCCTTTGCATTTTTATGACATAGTTCAGCTTCTTGTGGACAGGGCAAAGCTTGCTGCACCGTGAAAACTGTGGGGATGGTGGTGTGTGGGCTGGAGCAGCTGCACATGGGCAGTGTGTGTGGGTGTCACAGAGCTCTCGTTGAATTTTAAGAGCAGATTTAAAGCACTTCCCTAACAGAAGCACTCCTCAAAGAGTTATGTTGACATAAAGATCCCTTTTCTGAAAAGTATGTTGATATTTAAAAAAAAAAAAGGCTTTCCAAAGCCTTTATGAAAGGAAAAAAAGAACCCCACCATGCTGCAGTTTTAATGAGGAGCTTGTAAACATAGCAAACCCCTGCTGATGTTCTCCATTAATTGCTGCCTTATCGAAGAGCGGAGCCCTGCAGCGCTCTGCTCCCAGCAAACCACCGTGCTGGGCACGAGACGTTTCCTAAATCTGGAACTGGAAGATTTTTCCATGGCTGGGTGGGGAGAGGACAGGAGATGGGGACACAGTGGTGGTGGCAGTGCCTCTCTGCAGCCCTTGCTCGGGGCAGGGAGCTGGGCAGGCTGTGGAGCTGACTTAGCAATTCCATTTTTATTAGCGATGCATTCGCTGATTAGCTCCACATTGTAATGACTGGGGAGCAATAAATTACAAAGGGAGAACAGAAATCGCTGGGGTTATATTAACATCTCCTGGGGAAGCAGCAGTAAGGTCATTTTCTGGGCCATTAAATGGCTGCCATTCTCTTGCTGTCTGGTTTCTTTGATAGCAATTCCCAACTCCAGCTCCATGCTGTCACTGCGGTGTGGTGTCCTCGTGTCCCTCCTGCGCCATCACCATGTCCCCTTCCATGGCAGCAAAAAAGGAGCACACCTCCAAGCCTGTGTGCTGCTTGCAGCCTGCGAAAGGCAAAATCTCTCAAGAGGTAAATTGCCAAGGGTGATGTGCCCAGCTCTTGAGATGATAACTTACTGAAATCGTGGCAGGAGGAGGGGGCTGCTGGGTTGATGTTTGGGAAGTGCCATGAAAATGAAAAAGCACAGCCCAAACCACATGCACATCAGCTCTTCTAGCACATGAGTGAGTCCAGGTCGTGGAAGTGACCCTGCTTTCTCTTCCCCCTGCAGAGCCAGCTTTCCCAGGCCTTGAACGGGTTGTCGGACAGAGCCAAGGAGGCAAAAGAGTTCCTGGTCCAGCTCCGCAACATGGTGCAGCAAATCCAGGTACTGTGCTCAGCCCTTTCCGGGGGGATGAGCTGCTCTCTGGGATCTTCTGCCCCATCTCCCCAGCTTGCTTTTGGGGACAAGCAACACCTTCCCAAAAACTGCTCCCCTCAAAGCTATCTGTGCCATGGAGTGGGCAGACATTTGTCAGGAGCCAGAGGTGTACTCACCCTGTATGCTGACAGTGTGGATTTGTGTGTTGTGGTGGTGTGGCTGTACATATAAAAATAGCCCTTGTAGGATCACAAAAGTAAAATCAGGATTCCTGATTGAAAGGGAGAAGGTTGTGATGCTCTGCTCTGACTCACAGGAGAACAGCGTGGAGTTTGAGGCCTGCCTGGTGGCCCAGTGTGACGCCCTCATTGATGCCCTCAACAGAAGGAAAGCCCAGCTGCTGTCCCGTGTCAACAAGGAGCACGAGCACAAGCTGAAGGTGAGCCCATGTTCTCAGAGAGCTTTCTACAGGGCTGGCACCAGACCAGGAGGGGAACCACAACACTGTTTGTTGGGGTGAAGCACCGTGGTCGCTGTGAAGCTGCTCATCCCACCTTGCTTTTCACATTAGCTGAATTTCCTTTTGCTACGGATGGTCAGCTCGCTCTGATGCATCCTGAACAAAGTGCTGCTTCCTCCAAGCAGCAGTTCCCACTGAATGACTCTGTTACTGGACCAATTAGAAGTGATGGGGTCATTAGAGCCCTCTGCCCAGCATCCACAGGCTGTTAGATGACCTCGTTCATGTCCCATGTTGCTTCTGAGCTCGCAGTCCGATCCTGCATGATGCAGAGTGCTGGAAGTTCTGCTGGTTTCAGCAGGAGCTGCAGTCCTGGGGCACCTGAGGCCACAAGATACCAGTTTTGTCATCAGGCAAGAGCAGAAATCACTCTGTTTTCTGTTCTGCTTGATGAGCTCCTCATGGCCTCAGGGCGATTGTTTCACCCAGCGGTGAAATGTTGGCACAGAGGGAGCTGAGATGCAGATCTCAACATGAGCATCAAGGTCAGCTGTGAAAACGGGCTGAGCTCTGTGTGCTCCTCCTGTAAGCTCTTTCTCTCAAGCATTTCCATCGTGTTCATTGTCCTACACTCACTCCTTGCTGTTGCTTCTCCCCCAGCCTTCCTCCAAAGCCCGCAGCAGGGTGGGCGAGCTTGTGATGGGGCGTTAGGCTCTGATCCGTGCTTAAACCCCGTGGATCCCATGTAGGTCCAGCTGAGCCAGGGAGCTGGACAATAGCAGCTTTGTGGGGCTGAACCCTGCATCAGTACTTGCTGTCTGACAACAAAGCACAGCCCAAATAGGCAATGCCATGCTGCCTGCCTGGAGATGCAGGGAGGACTGCTGCGCCTGCGGGCTCTCTTTCACTCTTGCCCTTCGGGGCATGGTTAATAAAAGCACAAAGCAATTTCCTTGCTCAGCATAAAGTACAAGGGCTTTTCCCGTTTTGGCCAGGGGAAGAAATCTGCTTCCCACAGCTTGCTCACCCCATGTTGTGTGTCCCCCCAGCGCAAGCACACATATGTCCCGCCCCATCCATGCTTGTCACCAGCTGGGCTTTGGCATTAGACAGAATCAGCCACCCTGTGAGTGCACTCCTACCCCCTGCAGTTCAGACTGGACTCTTAAAATTAGCCCTTGGGTCTCCCTGCCTGGAGGACTGAGTTTTGCAGCCCCTGCACTGCATGGCAGGAAGGGCTCCATGGTACCCTGTGCTCCTGCAGACGTGGGACACAAACCTGCATCCAGTTACTCAGTGACCTCACAGTGGCTGCTATTTAAAATCTAGAATTTGCTCCCTTCTGCTCTGCAGCCTGTGCAGTGCTGGTCAGACTTTTAGCCTCAAATTGTTCATTTTCCCTTTTAATTCTTGCAGGCAGAGGTAAGTAATAAATAAAGCCATGCTACCTTTGCCTTAGGTTTGTGTGGGGAGAGTTGTGACCCACCTGAGGGCCAGCTAGAGCCCTGCACACTGAGATTGAACTCCCATGGCTGTTTACACCACCCAGGTAAATGCACATCCTTCCCTTCTGGCTTGGGGACAGGGACAGAGTCCCCTGCACCCCCCTTCCCATCACTCCTGCTGTCCCCACTGTGCTCTGTGACCAAGGGGAAGGGGCTGCCTGGGTCATCACCCCCTGGGGCAGTGTTCCCTTTGCCCCTCCAAAGAGCCTCCTTTGTCTGGAGTCTGCAGCACCTGCAGCTCCCAGCTGGGCAAGCATTGTGCCTGGAGCAGCTGCCCCCGACTGCGTGTCCCCAGTGCCACCCCAGTGCCACTGCCTGTGGGGAATGACAAAGCCTGCAGCTTTTGCTCCAAGGCTCTGCAGGGCTGGAAGTGTTGCAGAGGGAACAGGAGTCCCTGCAGGATGTCAAAGGAAGGCGTGCAGGGTGCCAGATGGTGTGTGGAGGGGCCACCTCCACGTGCCCCCATGCTGCGTGCTCAGCCCCATCGTTTGCTGTGCATGCATCAGCACTCCTCGTCCCATGGGGTGCCCGGAGTTGGGGTCATCTCAGCTTTAAGACTGACCTACTTCAGCCTGACACACATTTCATGGAGACGGGCGCCAGGCCAGCTTTGCCCATGGACCGACACTAATTGCTCCAGAGGGAGGAAATGAACTTGGAAGGGACATCTCCCTGCTTTTCCCAAACCTCCCCCAAACTTAGACTCGTAGGAAGAGCCAGGCTTTAAAAAATTGGATCTGGAGGAGCAGTGGGGCCAGGTTTTAAATTCCACACCTGGGACAGACCTTGTCTCTTCTGCTCTCACTGCTGGCCCTGATTTTCAAAGGGCCAATACGGTGTTCCCCAAAGGAAGATACCCAATGGCACAAACAGTTTGAGGAGACACCCAGACTTCCTGCAGGATTGTCCCAGGCAGAAATCGCTCCTGAGTCCGCAGCACACGAGTTGTTCCTGCACCTCCTGTAAGCTCTCAGCAGCGTGGCAGACCGTGCTGACCTTCTCCTAGCCTCTAGGTCATGAGCTACCTTTCCTCACCGTGGTGCTTTCACTGCACCCAAGCAGCAGTGGTCACACTCCCCAGGGGACAAATTACATAGGAAATGCTCACCAAGGGCTGTGCTGACACCAGTGAGTTCTTGGAACACGTTGGCATCTCCAGAGATGCTGGTCCATGACTTCTAATGGGATAACAGCCCCCAGCAGGGCTCATCCGGGGTGCACAGGGGCCAAGGTTCAAGTGAGGCTGAGTGCCTTGAATCCAGTAATCCAGCCAGGTGCTGAGAGGAGGAGGGAGGTGAGGAAGGCATTTAGGTAGAGATGAGTGCAGACGTTACTGCCTTCTAGGAGCTGTATTAAAATGTAAATTATAGTTAATGTCATCTTGCAGGAAAGAAAAGCTCTTGAAATAAATTTCCTATTTTAAGGCAGTAGTGAGCTGCTGGGAGTGCACAGCAAACGTCCTTTTTGTGGGCTGTAATTAGTAACCAGGTGCTGGCTGTTGCCTCCTTTCACGTGCAATGGGAAGAAGTGACAAAAGCAACAAGAAAGGAAATGTGTGGAGCTGCCCAAATCCCCTCACCAGCTGAGCTGGCATACTGTGTCCTGTTGGCCTTTTCCCAGAAGATGCCACCATTCAGTGAGTTGTGTCACCCTCATGGTTTCAGCAGAGTTTTGCAAACTACTTCCGTGCCAAACCCAAGGCAGCCTGGTTTTCCTGGCAGTCTGTTGAATATTCCAGACCCTTTGAGTCCTCCTGAAGCTGCCCAGCTATTAGCCTTATTCCCTGCTCCAGTCAAAGGAGCTTCCTAACTTTTCTTTTGGCTCTTAATATGAATACCCTTTATTTCTGAGTAATGAGTTGCTGAGGTGCCCCATGGAGTGGAAATCCCAGATGACAGCAGTGGGTACATGAGGAGAACCACAGGAGCCATATGGAAATCCTGTAGGTTTCACTGGCCCCAGCAGGTTTCAGACCCTGCTCTTGAAGGTGTGGGGGATGTCTGTGTCTTATTTTTAAAACTTTTTGTTTCCCCAATCAAAGCAATTCATGGAGCCTCACTGTTCTGTCTGCATCAAAGCTGTTCCTCAGCTGCTGCAAAGCCACAAAGCCCCATTAGGTCCCAACCCCAGATCCCTCTTCTTGGCTTGAAAATAGTTTGGTGGTGGTGAAGGGGAACGAGGATTTCTGCTGTGGCTTTGCCTACTGTGTGTGTGCTGCAATAAAACTGCTGTTTCGTGCTCTAGTTCTCCAGATGAACAGGTTCTCTGTCCCCAGATGGGACCACAGAGCTGCAGAAGGGCAGGATCGCTGCCGAGGGGCAGCCCAGCAGGAAGGATGCTCTGGAGCTGCTGGGACTCAGTGCACAGTGCAGTGAGAGCCAGTTGCTGAGTGCTTGCCCACCTGGATCGTGTCCCCACAGTGTGAGGATGTGCTGCCAAAGCAGCCAGCTGTGGAAATGGGGTGGGGAGAGCAAGCAGACATCCAGCAAAGCTCCCAATGGTCCCATTAAGCTCCTGTGGGCTGCACAGACCATGAGTCCCATTTTTATGTACAGTCACAGAATTGCTGAGACTGGGAGGATCTCAGGGGATCCTCTTGTCCAGGCTGCCCAGGGCTGCTTCTGGGTGGGTTTTGAGTATCTCCAAGGCTGGGGACTCCACAGCCTCTCTGTTCTGGTGTTTGGTCACCTGTATGTGGAAGAAGAGCTTTTACTTATGGATTGGATTTCTTCGTGTTTCAGTTTGTGTATGCCTTACAGAACCTCAGTGGCTGCATCCCAGGGCGCAGTGGTTAATAGCAAGTCCTTACTTTATCCCAAATTAACAGCTTGCAGGGGATCTGTACTCATCAGGAGCCATTCCACAGCCTGGGCTGTGGGCTGTGAGCCTGACAGTGACATCTCAGCCTGTTCCCAGCCAGCAGCACCTGTGAGCCTTCCTGGGCTGGGAGCAGAGGATGCTTGGCTCATCCCCCACAGGCACAGACCACTCTGCTCCTCCTGATCTGGACCAGACCTTTATCAGCAGGGATTATCTGCCAGGAAGCTGAGGAATTAATGGGCCTTTCTGCAGCCCCGTGTGCAGGAGGACTCAGCAGGTGCTGTCATTGCTGTGTCCCAGCTCCCTCCTCCCAGGCAGTGCCACGCAGGGGTGGCAGCTCCCAGGTCTCTTTGCCTTGCCAGTGACCCTGTCCCTTGCCCAAGCAGGTGAGTGGTGCCAGAGGAGCCAGCCATGTGTCCAGGGCTGTCCTGGGGCACCGTGCCTGTCCCCACTGAGCTGCCTGTTGGCAGCACGTGGCTGCCTGGTGATGGCAGATGGCACTTGTGCGGGTGATACTTCGAAAGCATCCCCTCAGGCAGGGAGAGGGCCACAAATTCATTATCCTGCGCCAACCCAACAGAGATTTAAGCTGCAAAGAAGATAAGAAGATTGTTTTCCCAATCCCATCTTTGCTGCCTTCCCAGCAACACATGCGTTTTCCAGGAGAGGGGCTGCACATGGAAGGGGGAGGCTGCTTTTCCATCCCCAGCCGGCAGGGAGCGCAGAACCTTTCCATGTGTAGCTGTGACCAGGTATGTGCAGTCAGGATTTGCACCACAGCTTGCAGCTGAGAGACCCAACATCCAACCCTTGCAGGAGCAGGGCTGAAAAAATCCTCCAGCACCCTGGGCAAATTGATGCAAGGGGCTGCCATGCATGGCAGGGATTGCTGTGAGGGTCCTGCCCCAAAGGGCTGACTGTCCCTGCTGAGAGAGGAGCTCCAGGGGCTTGCCCACACTTTTGGAAAAGATGGGCAGCAGAGCCAAAGAGTCTGGCTCTCTAGGAGCGGCTGATGGCTCCACTCTGTGCCAGCAGAGCCATTCCTGTGCACTCAAGTGTTGAAATCTGGCACTGGATGAGCTCTGATGGCAGCAGTGAAGGCCAAAAGCAGTGTGTGCCCGTGGTGCTGCTCTGCAGCCCGGCCCCTGAGCCATCCGGCATCTCTGCAGCCTCCACACACGCTTTGGGTCTGCAGGACAAGATGGGAGCTCCCCCTGCTGCCTCACCAGCATGGCACGAGGTGTGCAGTGGTGATGATGATGATGCAGTCCCATCCTCAGCCCCAGGCTTGCTCTGCCCTGCCTGTGCTAGCAAACAGCAAATCCCTAAAAATCAGGACCCAGCCAGCAGAGCGTTTCACAGCGTTTCACAGATATATTGCCCCAAGATGCAGAGCCAGTGATTCTTTCCTTCCTGCTAGGTGATTAAGTAGAGGTGATTAAATTATAATTATGCAACACATGATTGGATTGATTGCTCTGCAGGAGTCATTGCCCCCCTCTGCAGCCCAGGTTTGCTGCAGGAGGCTGGCACATGCCTCATCTCACCTCCACCCATGCTGCTATGCTGTGCTGCCTATTGCTGTGCTGGAGCTGGGGCAGGTGATGTGTTCATTCCTCCGGAAATATGGAAATACCAAAGTGCCAGGTTTGCTCCTGGCTCCGTGGCATCGAGGACAGGAGGGCAGAGCACAGCAGCTCTGCTGGAGGCAGCCCCACGGAGGCTGCAGCAGTGCTATGGAGCAGTGGAGGTAGGCAGTTTCTGTGCGCAGAGTTAATAAGCTGTCATATGGAAGCTGTCTTAATTAAAGGCAGAGCAAAGAACTGCCCTACTGCTTTGAGTAATTATGTGGGTTAATAATTATGAGCTAAACAAGGCTTCTGGTTGTTCACCAGGTTTTCAAGGAGCTGGAATTTGGTAAATGAGTCTTGGCCGTTTCTGCCGCCTTCTGTTCCCTGGGGTCTTTGTCTCCCTTCCCATTGCCCTGACCATGTCCTTGTGCCTACACAGCACCAAAACCTGTTTGCTCCCCATCTCCTAAAGGCTCTGAGCAACGCTGCTCTCCTCGTGTCATTGCAGGTGGTACGAGACCAGATTTCTCACTGCACGGTCAAGCTGCGGCAGACCACGGGGCTGATGGAGTACTGCCTGGAGGTCATCAAGGAGAACGACCCCAGCGGCTTCCTGCAGGTCAGTGTGCAGCTCCCATCTGGGCTGCAGGGATGCACTGCACAGCCAGAGCCCTGGGCCTGCAGCATGGTCAGAGGAGGTGCAGCAAGGATGTTGCCTCCAGCTTTCCCAGCCCTAAAATCAAGGGACATCATCTCCAGGTTATAGCAGGACAGAAGCAGAAGCAAGCAAGGGACAGGCTGGGAGCTGGGTGGAGGGGAATCTCATGAGGGATACACTGACAAGGGCAGGTGTCGGGTCCTGCACCTGGGGAGGAGTTACATCATGTTAGGGGCTGAGCTGCTGGGAAGGAGCTCTGCAAAGTGGCCAAACGGGGTGACCATGAGCCAGCAGTGTGCTCTGGTGGCCAAGAAAGGCCAATGGTGTCCTGGGGCATTGCACAGAATGTGGCCAGCAGGGTGAGGGAGGTTCTCCTCCCCTCTGCTCTACCCTGAGGAGGCCCCATCTGGAGCACTGGGCCCAGTTCTGAGCTAGATGATCTCCAGAGGTCCCTTCCAACCCCTGCAATTCTGTGATTTCTTACCCTGACCAGAGAAGTAAGGGGTTGCAGCAGATGGTTGTGGATCTCAGGATCCCAGTGTGCTGTCTCGTGGCTCTCCAGCGAGAGCAGGCATGTAGCATCCCACACGGGCTGCTCCCATTGGACCCAGACCCTTCCTGCAGAATAATCCCCAAAACTCCTGGGGTCCCTCTGCCAATCTGCACCTGCAGCAAAGGGCACTGCTAGAAGCCACCTGTGATGTCCCAGACTTGGGCAATCAGGGGACAGATGTGGCAGCCTGGGAGGCACAGGGATAGGGGAGAGCAGTATGGGGATAAGGCTTGTCACACAGCCCAGGTGCCTTCGGTAGCTGAGGCTGCTCCTTGCCACCAGATCTCCGACGCTCTCATCAGGAGAGTGCACTTAACCGAGGACCAGTGGGGAAAAGGGACGCTCACACCCCGCATGACCACGGACTTCGACCTGAACCTCGACAATGCCCCCCTGCTGCAGTCCATCCACCAGCTCGACTTCGTGCAGATGAAAGGTAAGAGTGTTCCCAGTGCCTCTGCTCATGCTGGGTGCTTCCGTGCAACTCATCCCAGGGCAGGGGCAGCAGAGGAGGGGTTCCCGTGTCTCCCAGCAAGCACAGTTTGGAAGGATGGGGATCAGCCTGGCTTCACCAGGCCTCCAGATCAACCTTGCCTCTGTTTCTCAGTGGTAAAATGCAGATAACAGCTTGCCCCCCTCTCCCCATTGCTGGTTTTGGGGATCATTTTGGGAGCAGGGAACAGTCCTGGGCCAGGTGTGTCCCACTGTACCACCTAAGGACATGCTGGGACTGGGGCCGGCTTTGCACAGTGCAGGTGCACATGTTCAGGGTGTGAGGCCCTCCAAGAAAGAGCCTTTGATACTCATCTAAGACATTTGCCTCCTGTTTTCCATCTGGGTGGCCCTGGCAGCAGTGGCAGCTATCTCCTCATCCCCAGGTGTCAGGGTGACCATGAGCCAGACACTGCAGGGGATTTTTGGCCCAGTTCCTTAAAGCGAGATAGAAGAAATTCCATTTTTAAGTATGAGTAAAAGCACAGGTTGCCCAGAGGGGTTGTGGAGTGTCCTTCCTTCTAAATGCATAAAACAGAGCTGGGTATGACCCGGAGCAGCCTGCTCTAGCTGGCTTGCTTTGAGCAGGGGCTGTGCCAGGTGATCTCCAGCCACAGCACTTGGCAGGACCACCCCAAGGTGTCAATGCAGAGCAGGTGAGCCTTAGATCCAGGGCATCTCTCAACCACTGGCCCTAGCAGCATTGCTGCTGCTGCAGCTGTACCAGGAGACCTTTCTGCACCTCCAGCTCTCAGCCTGGTTGTTCTGCTGAGCATCCAGCCCAAGGCAGGAGGTGGTGAATGGGGAACCTCCACTATTGAGTCCATTTTTTCTCTCTTAAGCATCCACGGCTCCTCCACATCTTGTCTGGGTTCTCTGCCTCTTCTTTCTCACTCAGATTTTGGGCAGTGAGGAAGAGGGTGGAGGATGAGCAGTTCTGCTTAGAGGAGGGCTCTGCTTGGGATGGCGTGGGAGGACCCTGAGCCTTTTTGGCAGGTCAAGGGCCATCGTTCCCTGAAATAGCATCACTGAGAGACGCTCACCTCTTCTTTGCTGAGTCCTGCCTGAGGCAGTGAGAGCATCCCCTGTGCTCCAGCTGAAACACACATGGCTCTGCCCCACTCCTCAGTGCTGCTAACAGCCAGGGTCACCCTAATTTGTGTTTAGTTTCCTCCCCAGTGCCGGCCCCCCCGATCCTGCAGCTGGAGGAGTGCTGCACCCACAACAACAGTGCCACGCTGTCCTGGAAGCAGCCCCCCTTGTCGACAGTGCAGGTGGAAGGCTACATCCTGGAGCTCGATGACGGGAACGGCGGCCAGTTCAGGGTAAGTGCTCAGGGCACAGAGCCAGCCCTGCAGCATGGCACTGCCACAAAGTGACCAGAGGGCTCCCCTGACTTTTTGCAAGCCCTCTCCTGCCCTGCAAACATGAGACTTGCCCAGGGAAGCTGATGGTGCAGACAAGCCATGGGCTTGTTTGGGAGGTGAGATTATTTGAAGGGGTAGAAATATCTTCCCAGTGACCAATGTGACTTGCAGATGTGAAGAACCTGTTTGAAGCTCCATCTTTTTAGATTGCTAAATATTCTGTGCAAGGTATGCTAATTGCCATGAAAGTCTCATGGTTTGCCAGCTGCCAGAAAGCAGAGGTGTTTAAGGCCTGAGGGCTTTTAAATTGCTGTAATTACGCAATTAAAATATGATTTTTCTCTGATCCGACACGCTGATAATTATCCTGGTGTGTTCACATCCACCGAGCAGGCACAGCGACCGGCCCATCGAGGCTCCTGAGTACATCCACACAAAACTCAGCTAGGCAGGAGCCAGAGCAAAGTCCTGGCAGGGAAAAGAGGAGCCTGCCAGGAGCACTGTGAGCCCTGGGGCTGTGCACCCACCTGGGAGGGCAGGGGCCAGGCTCAAGCAGTGGCTCCTGAAGGAGCATCACAGCGTCAGCAGCTTGGGTAACAGAGCACAGCAGGCTCTGCAGTCAGAGCAGGGCAGCAGAGCTTCCCCATGCGGGTGAGCTCCCTGTGCACAGCCTCCAGTTGCTGCACAAAGGGCAGCAAACAGAGCTCTGCCGTGGGATCAGCTCCTTACAAGTCAGCACTTTGTTTTGGTAGCCCGTAGATGTGTTCTCTGCCTCTGCTTACACAGCCCCACTCCTCTGAACACGAGCAAAGCATGACACGTTGGTGAGTCAGCACCGTTTGGGTGAAATCACTTTGTTTTCTTTCAAGGAACGCTTTGATCCTGCCATCCAAAAGCATGTAAAATTGTTTTCTGTAAGGCTGTCTCTGCATCCTGGGCTGTCTGTGTTAATTCCTCTCTCTGGCAGATTTCCTCTGGGATTCGGTGGGAGTTTGACTAGGGTCGATGCCTGATCCAACATGAGTAGCGTATCTTTTCCCTGTATAAATTGTTCTTATTGCACATTATTGTCAAGAAACAAATCACAGGATCATTGTTGCTTGCTTTGCAGGAGGTGTATGTGGGCAAGGAGACCATGTGCACGGTGGACGGGCTTCACTTCAACAGCACTTACAGTGCCCGTGTCAAAGCCTTCAACAAAACAGGAGTCAGCCCTTACAGCAAGACCCTGGTCCTGCAGACATCCGAGGGTAAGGCATTGCAGCAGCCCCAGCCCCACGTGCATGGGGCACGTCCAGCACCCCCAGGCTTAGCACTGCCATACAGGGAACGCTCCGCTGGGCCTCCAGTATCTGAGCAAGATGTCAGGGAGCGCTGAGGGGACGAGGAAAGGCGATGGCAGGAGCCTTCAACAGTGCCCACATTTCTCTCTCATCCCCTTTCCTTTGCAGAAGGTGTTCTCTGGAGTGGAGCAGTGAGAAGTGTCCCAGAGGGAGGTGGTTTAAGAGTTGGGTTTGTATTACACCCAAGGGAAACTCAGGTGTCTTCACTAATTTTGTTTAAAACAAACCAAAACACTCAACATCGCTCCTGAGACACTTAATGGCTGTGCACGGCTGCGTAACAACCATACAATGTCCTCTTAAGGCCCTGGCAGGGCACAGTAGGGAGCAGAGGGACCGTGGAGCCACACGGATGTCCTTGCAGACCCATGGGACCTACAGATAGCATCAGCATAATCTGCAGAGCCGTTCAGAATATTAAACACCCTCCTGCAGGTTGCAGAGGCATCTCCTTGCCTGGCTTTAAGTGCATTTGTCACAGCAGGCACTTAATCTGTCACGGAAAATCGGCTTGCTTCTGGCGTGCAGGTCGTAGGGTAGCACTGAGCTGAGGTGGGAGGCAGGCAGGGAGGAAGGGCTCAGCCCCACCACCATGCCCACCCTGTGGCTGGAGACAGCAGCAAACACAGCTCAGGGCTGCTGGTAGGTGGGAAGAGGGTGAGCCCCTTCTTGCTATGGAGCACAGTGGTGGATTTGAGCAAGGAGAAAAAAGGATTTTCTGCTGAAAACTGAGTTACAGAGTAGGAGCAGAGCAAGGCTATGCAGAGCATTTCTCCTGGCTTGCCTGCACTCATCCCTAGCAGACACTGCCTGCTTCCAAACAGAAGTTTGGAAGGGGATGTGCCACATCAGCCAGGAATGGGAATCACATCTGACAATGAGGTGGAGCACAGAGCAAACCTGTGGCAAGCGCTTCTGGTCCAAGAGGCAGAAAGCTCAAACCACAAGCCACAAAGGCCTTAGCACACCCATCTGAGAGCTGTGTGTGTTTGCAAAGCTCAGCACCAGCATCAAGGAGGCTTCAGTGCTGCTCTGGAGAGCTGAGGACAGGACAACCCCGAGCCAGCCCCATGCTGGGGTGGCCAGGACTGCTCCTGAAGTCACCTGATGTCACCCACCTTGCTACCTGATTCACCAGGCTTTGCAGGAGAGAGCAGAGCTGCAGCTTCCCATCAGGTCTGTGTCTCTTAGGCTGCATTTGAGACACAGGATGGTGCTTCAAGCGGTCCCAGGAGTTTGCAAGGTTCCTGCTGTGATCTTTCCAGCTCTACTTTTATCTCATTGGTGTTTTCAGCGTTGATCTAAGCTCCAAAATTCAGAGAACCCTTGAAGAGAAAATGGCTGCTCGTGGTCTCATCAGGCCAGGTTGTGCTTGGGACTGGTTCCTAGGTCAGAAAGCAGACAAAAATCAATCGTCTGTGCATCAGAGGAAGGTTGGCTGCATTCAGCCTTCTTGTTGAATGGCCTTTTACATTTATGATTCCTGCACAGAAGAAAGAGGCAGAAAAGGTAAATGGACCTGGAGCATTTTCTGCTCTCACAGGCAGTCAGAGGTTTTTGGACTCAAAGTGAAATAAATCACATCTGTGTGCAGCTTCCAGAGACCTGAGTGATTGCTGGGCCACCTCACACGTCACAGCCTTCCCTCTGGGCTTTTATGTATTGCAGCACGAGGCCTTTAGGGGCCATTTCCTCTGACACAGCTTTCAGGCTCAGCTTTCCCCTTTAGCCACACTCTGCAAAGTGTTCCTGCAGGAGAGCAGGGAGGGACAAAAGAGGAAAAGATATGAGGAGGACATTTCTCTGAGCACAGCTGTCCCGTTGTAAGTCTTTATGAGACATTCTGCCTAGAGGCTGTTAGACGAAAGCAGGCTTCTGGCCCTGGCAGGCAATATGTGAGTTTTTACATGGGCAGGTAGTGGTAGGACGAGAGAGTGGTTTTAAACTAAAAGAAAACTAAAAGAAAGGAGATTGAGGTTAGATGTGAAGAGGAAATTCTTCACCCAGAGGGCGGTGAGGCCCTGGCACTGCCCAGAGCTGTGGGTGCCCCATCCCTGGAGGTGCCCAAGGCCATGGATGGGCCCTGGGCAGCTGAGCTGGGGGCACCCAGCCCATGGCAGGGGTGGGGCTGGGGGCTGGTTGGGCCCTTCTGACCCAACATTCTGTGATTCTATGACATCCAAACCCAAAGCCTGTGGAAGTTAGCTGGAGATTCTTCCACCCTCAGTGAGCAGTGAGTTGGGCTGTGCAGGCTGCAGGGGAGGAAAATGCCATGCAGGGTGCCCGGCTTCCCTGCAGAAGACACCAACACCTCCTCTGCAGGCTCCAAGGACCGCAGCATGTGGCCTGGTTTAACCTCTGTGTTTCTTCAGTACCTGAGTGAAGTTCAACTGCAGGCATGGGAATCCATCTGGAGGAGTTTCAAGGTGACCCTGCCCCAAGGCCTAGCAGCTTGTCACTGAAGTGTCCCACCAGCGACAGCACTGCTCAGCTGTCCTCACCCCTGCGAGACCCCAGCTCTTCCCCCAGAGAAGAGGAGACTGTAAAAATGTTCCCAGACTCTCACCTAGGGCACGGTTTACCGCCTTCCTCACCAGCTCACCACCTTCCTCAGCAGCCATGGAGTGACCCCCAGCAGCAAGCAGGCGTTGTGATCCAGCATCATTTGGCAAGGGCTGAGCAACACGAGGGGAAACACACTGCAGGGAGCTGCAGGAACGCCAGGTGCTAGCTAGGGAGAGCCATGAGCTGCTCTCTGGTCTGTTCCCCTCACTCTTGGTACACGTCAGAGGGCACATCCCTATCTCAGCGTGAGCTCCACTTACGGACACGTTTTGCAGCAATTTACCTGATCTGTTTCTCGAGCCACTGATGCTCTTTGCTTCCACAGCCTCACGCAGCAGCAGCTCCCAGAAGCCACACCCCACTGTGCAAAGAAATGCTTCCTTTTATCTGTTTGACACCACTTCCCGCCCTGTCATTACTCAAAGAGAGAGTCAGTGCTGCAGTGTCTGGGATGTGGATGTCTGCAGGATGATGGATTCTACACCTTAGTGTTGGAGCATCCCTGCACAAGGCTAGGGAGGAAATTCCAGGAGGTGACTGCGGTAGTGGGGAATGGGACATGGTGACACAAGAGGTCCCTCCTAGCCTGACGTTTTGCTGTGAATCACCTGAGTTAAATTCTCATTGTAAGGCTCAGATGTGTTTTGACAGGTGCAAAGAGATACCGAGATCCCAACAGCCCGAACAGCCTTTGAGTAAGGTGGGTGCTTGGTGGTACATAGGGTAACAGAGCTCAGCCCAGCCCTGCAAAATCCCTTTGCAGCATTACCAGCTCCCAGCAAAGTGATGTATCTAGCTCGTACACCAAATACAGTGCACAAAAAGGTATGATTAATTAAAAAAAAAACAACAGTGAGCGAGTATGGTAACTTGTGAATTTCTTTAGGTGCATGATTGTGAAGAGGTGCAGGACTCACTTTAAGGAAAAGTGTACTGAGTGTCTTGATGACATGGGGAACGTTTTAGAAGATGACATGTGCTGCTGGTTCCCCTGCCCTGCAGCAAAGCTCCGGGCGTGGGCGATGGCGAAACGCGGTCCCACGGAGCTGATTTCTGATCTCTAGTTTGCATTGATCTCACGTTTAGAAACGCAGTCAGAAGAACAGACCCTCCCTTTTCCAGTGCCTTTGGAAAGATTGCAGCTTCGTAGGATGAGTCCCTTCTCCTCCACCCTTAATCTACAACCCAGCTTCCCGGGGAGATCCTACTTTGAGCTAAGATCTTCGGCCCACCAGCTGAGCTTGCATTCTTCTTTGCAGTCCCTGAATTCAGCCGGTGAGCCGAGCGGCGTTTCCTCTTGGTCTGTGCTTCTGGGCATCTCCAAAGTTCTGATTTGTTTGTTTCGTTCCGTTCTGTTTGTTTTGCCCATGACATTGCGGATGGCAGGGGGAACCCCGTCCTGTTTGTCACTGGCCCGCTCCCGGCGCGGAGGGGGCTGCAGTCCTCGTGCCGTGTCCGTCTGTACGTGGCAGCATGGTCACCGTGGGGCGGTGCTGGGAGCGCTGCTCTCAGCCCTGCAGATTCCTCATCTCTCCTTTGCAATGAGCCTATGCTGAGACGCAGGGCAAACCCTCCCTGGGAGGAACCCTGGGGAACACCGCCACGATTTGCTTCCCCTGTACAGACAGTGCAGTGAGGCTTGGTGTGTGCCATCAGTTAAATGCAGAGCCCTTAAGAAAGAGCCGGGTCGAGACGCACCCTGGGGACACCTCCCTGCACCCCCAGCGCTCTGTGCTCCGTGGGATGGGAGCAGCGCAGGCAGACGGCGAAGGAGCAGCAGGCACAGCGCATCTCAGAGCTGTTTTCTAACCACTCTTTGCACATCTTCCTTTGCTAAAGATCCTGGGCCCTGATTCTTCCACCGCTCTCCATTTACACCACTCCAATGGAGCAATTCACGGCTTCCTCCGGTGTAAGCCCAGGAAGAATGGGGGTCCCCGATTGTTTTCTTCCCATCCCATCACCCGGAATGAGGAATGCTGCAGCATGCCCGTTGCCAGAATAACCAGGGGCCTTGCAACTTTTATTTTCTTTGTGCTTTTTGTGTTTCTTCCCATCGTTCCGCTGCGCGCTAATGGCTTGAGCTCTGTTTTGTTATGGACTTTGTGCCCGGGGTACCACCACCGTGAGCATTGTGCGTGGAGTCCGTATGGCAGAGATGGGGGGGGACAACGGGGCACAGCCCCAAGGCACCTGCACTCCCACATTGTGCCTGGGACCCTGCTCCATGGTTCTAACGAACCCAGCCCCTAGGGCTGCTCAGTCAGCGGTCAGATGCTGGCGAGTGATTCTCAGGAGAGCAGTTGTTGTTTCTTAGCTGTGATGTGTGAAATGCAGTATCTCTTTATAGGATGCAATTTTGAGACACAAGGAACGCCTTACTCCCAATTAGGCAAGTATCTTTCTTACAGTTAACTGGCACCTACCCCACATCGCTCATCTTTTTCATTTTTTGATTATTTACTCGGGCGAGTGAGCGGCATTTCTTGGGCACACCCTCCCTGCAGGGCGTTCCCAGGTATCAAATCAAATCGGAAGGTCATGGCCATATGCTGTAAAGGCATTTTAAGTTTTCCCCCCTACGTGGTTTTAAAGAGAAAGCTGAAAGTGCAGTGGAAGTGGCCCTGCCATTACGAACCATCCTCCTGCTCAGAGCATTCCCATCCATCACCCATTCGCTGAGGATGCTGAGCAGGCGCCAGGCACCGTGCAGGTGATTAGCCCTCCTGCAGCTAATTGGGGCGTCTGGGTAGATGTGCATCCATCAGGCTCAGACCACTTTCTCCAGGAGAGGTGGCACTCACTGCCTGCAAAACCCATCCCGAGGGGATGGGATGGGGTGGGCACGTCCCTCCCTTGGGCTGCTCACGCTCCGTGCCCCACATCCCCACCCCACACCCACACCCCACATCTCAGTGTGTGCACGATGCCGAAAGCCAGAGAAGCAGGCAGGCAGAGACTGTGCTTCCTTCTTTGACTGAATGCCAACTTCACGTGCTGTTTTCTTTCCTGCATGCCTCTCCTTGGGAATGACCACAGTTGACATTAAAAAAATGGTGGCAGGTACGGAATCGCTTCTGTCGGGTTGCGGCACGGGGGCACCCGCGTGCATGCGAGCTGTCCCGCGGAACGATCCCGGGAGCCGAGGAATCCGTCTCACCAGAGTGTTTTGTCTTTAAAGCCGTGTTTACCTCTCCGGGTGGGAGAGTGTGTTGTGGATGTGTCAGCTCACGGTTCGGTGACCGCTGGAGAAAGCCACCTGTGAACGTGGGACGGTGGCTTGCGCAACCCCGTGCCTCTGTCTTGTTGAGAACCACTGTGTCTGTCAGCCTGCCAGTGACCGAGTCCCGTGCTTTTAAACCAGTTGTGGAGGTTTATGGGTGTTTTCAGCACTCCTGTGGGCTAGCTCTTGTCTTCCGTGTGGCCGGTCAGTCTGTAGGGCCGTTGCGCAGCGTGGTGTTCCCGTGAACGCAGACCTTTGTACGTGCTTTTGGTTGCCAGAATTGCCAGCCCTCCAACGCACACACTCACTTTAGCTGCTAATCCCCGGATTAGCCTTCCCACCCTGAGCCTGACCCTGCTTCATGGGCAGCCCGTGGCCCTGAGAGTAAGTATGAGCCCTTCAGGAGATGGTGGTGCTCCTATGGGCTCCAGCGTTGAGCTGGGGACAGGCAGGGACCCGGGGAGCAGCAGAACAAAGCTCAGCTCATCGGGTCCCAGCCACAAAGCCTCAGCTGCATGACCCCAGCCCAAATTTCCGCAGCCAGGCCCTCTCTGGCTGCACCTTCACTGGCTGTTGGCCCTGCATGGAGCATGCGCTGTCTCTCGTTGGGTCCACGTGGCTCGGTCACGGAGGGCCGCGTTCCCGTTGGACTAACCCTACGTTACTCCTCTATTCCAGTAGCTTGGTTTTCTTTCGACCCCTCCTCCGCGCACGCTGACATCATCTTTTCTAACGACAACCTGACTGTCACCTGCAACAGCTACGATGACAGGGTTGTGCTGGGGAAAACGGGCTTTTCCAAAGGGCTGCATTACTGGGAGCTGTCCATCGATCGCTACGATAACCACCCCGACCCGGCCTTCGGCGTGGCACGCATCGATGTCCTGAAGGACGCCATGCTGGGCAAGGACGACAAGGCCTGGGCCATGTACGTGGACAACAACCGGAGCTGGTTCATGCACAACAACTCGCACACCAACAGGTGCGTGCTCAGCCCTGATGTGAGAGGCCATGGCTTGTCCACCCACAGAGGGGGTGGACTGTGGGTGCCCCATCCCTGGAGGTGCCCAAAGCCATGGATGGGCGCTGGGCAGCTGAGCTGGGGGCACCCAGCCCATGGCAGGGTTGGGGCTGGGGGCTGTGAGATCCCTTCCAACCCAACCGTGCTGTGAGCCAGGAGCACGAGGGATGTGATGCCGTGGGGATGCTGTGATTTCCTCTTTGCTCCCCCAGAACCGAGGGCGGGATAACGAAAGGTGCCACGGTGGGAGTGCTGCTGGACTTGACCAGGAGGACCTTGACGTTCTCCATCAATGAGGACCAGCAAGGGCCTGTCGCCTTTGAGAACCTGGAGGGCCTCTTCTTCCCAGCAGTCAGCCTCAACAGGAACGTGCAGGTACGTGCTTTGACCGTGCTCTGGGAACAGAGCCTTGACCACAGCAGCAAGCCCTGTGTCAGAGCTCATGGGCAGACTCCTATCTCCCTCTTATCAGCTGTTGCTGCAGCGTGTGCTGATGTATTGCAGCATGGGGACTTGTGGAGTGGGGAAGGCTCTTGTGCAACAGGGGTGGCTTGCAAAAAGCCGAGCTGCACCCTAACGTGCCTGCAAGTCCCTAAGATGAACAGCAGCCTTTCTGCAGCAGCTGCTCCTCCAGCTCCCTGCCCCGGGTTTTCCAGCAGCTGCTGAAGCTCCAGGGCTGCCCAGCCCTCCTGGCTGATGGGGTCTGACAGCTCCATGTTGTGAGGGTTCCCTGCAGGAGCCTCGCCAGCTGTTTCATCTCTCCAAGGCTCTCAATAGGAGCATCACTGGGGAGAAGGGCACCTTTTAAAGCTTCTTTTCCTCGGGGGAGTTTCCAACCCCTCTTCTCTCCCTCTCTCCCAAGCTCTCTGCTATCCTGAACATCACCAAGTGGCTCCCTGGCCCTATCTGGTATTTCCATCTTTCATTTCCCCTTCTCACTCATCCCATCCCTGCTCTCACCCACCCCAGCGAGTCCCCACGTTCACCCAGCCCGGCTGTGGCACATCCCCTCTGTCACTGCTCCTCCAGCACTGCACAGCCCATTCTGTCTGCACTGTTTGCAGAGGATGCTTATTCATTTGGTGTGGTAGAAGTGTCTCACTCCATGATGAGTTTAATTCCTACCACAATCCTTTACCCTGCCCTAAGAGATGAGCACATTTCTAGAGCCCTTCTGGTTTGTGGCAGCTCAGTGTGCAAAGCAGAGCCTAGAATCCCCAGACAATAAGGGAGTCCCAGGGGATGCTGGTAAAGGGCTGCTAATAAACCCAAGCCGGTCATTATCCTCCTTCAAAGGTGCACGAGTAATTACAGTAACTCTAATTGGGATGGAAACTATTGTATTTTAGACAAAGTTTTCCCTAAATCCACATCTGAAGGGAAAAGTGCTGCTGTTCAATAAAAGGAATTGTGCTTTCCTCCCAATTTAAAGCATTTGGGGAGGGGCTGAGTTACCCTGCAGGGCTGCTCAGTGTGTGTGTGTGCAGGACCTGGTGCCTTGCGTGCAAGCAGGGACAGGCTTCATCCCTTCTTACTGACCCAGGATTTCTGCAAGCAGTGAGCATCAGTCCCCAGCACCTCCCTCCCTCTCCTGTTACCTCTGTGCTGAAGCTGTGCTGAGCTGCTCCCAGCTGCCAGGACCGAGTGCCCAGCTTCCCTTTGCACCAGAGCATCCTTCAGCTCTCTCCATGCTGCTTCCCATTGCAGAAGGACCCAATGTCACGGAACCACAGAACCCCAGCATTGTTGGGTTGGAAGGGCCCTCCCAGCCCCACCCCTGCTGTGGGCTGGGTGCCCCCAGCTCAGCTGCCCAGGGCCCACCCATGGCCGTGGGCACCTCCAGCACCACTCTCGGGCAGCAGGTGGGCAGATTTTGGTGCTGGGCACCCAGTGCTGTGCAGGGCTGAGGCTGATGCCTGCTGTCCCCCCGCAGGTGACACTGCACACCGGGCTGCCGGTCCCCGAGTTCTACGCCTCGCGCTCGGCCATGCAGTGAGGACGCTGCAGCACGAGGCCGGCGCCGAGCCGCGAGCACCAGCGACGGGGGAGCCCCAAAGGGGAGGAGGAACCCGGCTTTGGCAGTCTTCGTTCTCCACCCACCAGCGCTGTCCTGTGTGTGTACGCTTCGCTCTTTCGCTCTTTTTGGCTGATCAAGTACCTAGGTAGCCTGAGATGTGTCTGCTTTTAGGTTCCGTTTTACCAGTTTCAGTTGGGACTCAGGGGGAGTTTTGCCTCATTTCGATGAGAGCTTCCTGTCCCTCATCCCAAGCCACACGGCCGGGCTGCGGGAAGGGACGGGCAGGCCAAGCAGGGCTGCAGGAGGGACCCCCCGGGAGAGCTTTAGCCCCCTCCGGCCCCATTCCTTTGCAGGATATTTCTTTCCCTGTGGCCTTTCTCGCAGAGCACCTCAGCAACGTGCTGAGGTCAGCCCTGGATTGTCACCTCTCCCCCCACGGAGCCTGGGGATGTCCTCTGCGCTGTGTCAGCCCCAGCAGCTCCCAACCTTTGCTGGGGTTCAGCAGCTCCCAGTGAAGGCAGCAGGACCCCGGGGCAATGCTCCAGGCTGGGGTTAAACCACGGCCGCCTGCCCCAGTGGAGCTGCATCGCTGCCGGCGTCAGCGTTGGGCTCACGCAGAGCGGTGAGCAAAACTTGTCCCATCATTGTGCCCCCAAGGCTGGGCACAACCCCCAAGATTTGGGGCTGGGGCAGGATTTGGGGCTGCCCCGGACCCAGCGCTGAGTGCTCCCCATGGGCTCCCCCCAACCCAGCGCCACAGCCATACGCCGCGCGGCTCCGCGGAGATGAGCGTTTATTTTTTTAGAGCTGCCGTACAAAACGTAGCCTTAAATACTACCCCATAGTGTCCTTCCCTTCATCTGCAGCCAGGTTCTGACGGGGAGCCCAGGAATGGGGACGGGGAGGACGGAGCTGGCACAGCCATGCCCCGCACTCAGGAACCCGTGCCCGCGCCATGCCCACACGTGCTCCCACCCCGAGGGCGATGCATGCACTTGTCCCCACGCTTTGCTTCGCGGTCCTTTGCCATCCCTCTCCCCCCGGTTTTGCTCGCCAAGCATCGGAAAGCCCCGGCAGAACGACTGTACATAGGCCCTCCCCTCCCCGCTGCCCTCCCTCCAGGACGGTCCCCTTTGTCCCCTCGTTGCTCTCGTCCTGAATTCACCTAATTTATTGGATGGGTGCTATCTTGTTCATTCACACCGACGCGTTCCTCAGCTGCAGGAGAGCCGTGTTGCGGGACAACGCCGAGCAGCTCTTTGGTTAATCCCCGTGGCAGGGTCACGGGGCCCCTTCCCCAGCCCTTCTCCCCCGTTCTTTAGGATGTTCATGGTGCTTCTTAGACCCCCAGTGATCGTAAGACGTCGTCCCCGCGTGCCGCGATGATAGCTGCCTCCAGCTGCTGTACTACAGCCAAGTGTCATGTTTGCTGTTCCAATAAAGGACTTTTATGAGAGAAGGGCAGAGCTTCCCCGAGCATCTCTGCGTCGCCGCTGCCCCTGCTCCAGCACCCTCACCCTCCGGGTCCGACGTTCACCATTTATAGAATTATGGGATTGGTTGAGTTGGAAGGGCCCTTCGTGTGGTCCCGAATGACACGGTGCTCTTAAAGGCAGCTTGCATGGCTCTAAATCCAAGGGGATGAAGAGTCGTCCCCAAATCTCCTTCCCAACCCTTCCCCTCTCCAAGCACACTCATAAGTTATTTCTGGGTTACACACTCGTGCCTTATTTTGGAAAAATCGTTGCCATCCAGGTTGGGAGGTCTGGAAGGATGGGCAGCACCCAGCAGGAGGCAGGGAAGGGAGAAATCACCCAGAAATCACAGGGTCTCAAGAAATTCAGGAAAATAATTTAGAAATTAGGTGGTTTCAAGACATTCAAGTGGGAGCCCAGCATCGTGCTGCAGCGCTGGCACCATCCCTTGGAGGAGGATTCATGGAAACAGAAATGCTAAGGGCTGAGGAGCGCTGGGGCCGTTTCTAAGTCGAGGCGGCGGCTCTCAGGCCTCGCTGCTGGGATATTTGTGTCTGCTCTGAGTTTGAAGAGTGCCACACGGGGAGTTTTCAGCCTTGAGGGCTCTGAGCTCATCATGGGCTCAAGTCCAGGGCTAAAGAAAAACGCTTCAGCATTGCATTAATTGCATTAATGTCTAAGACGGGTGCTCATCCTTTCCAGAGAGGGATCGTGCTCAGGACATCGGATATAGAGGAAGCTGCAGAGCCGCTTTGGGCAGCACCGAGGGCCTTTTTGGGCTGCCCAAAGTTGTGGTGTCCAAGCTCCCACCCAGACAACACTCCTTTAACTTCTTCCATGGAAAATCAGGAAGACGGGTCATCACTTCCCGTCTTTTCCCAAAGGGCAAAGTGGGGTTGGCCTGGTTACCTCGCAAGCAATGAGGTTTCCATAGAATCCTTAAGGTTGGAGAAGACCTGGGACCATCAAGACCAGCTGTTGGCTGGAGCCGGGGCAGGGCTGCACCCACAGCTGGGGGGGCAGCAACGGGGCCCGGCCCGGGATGGAGCTTTAAGGGGAGGGGCCCAGCGCTGGCAGCCGGCTCTTCCCGGTTCCCCTCCCTCCAGGGGGCGGCCCCGGCCCGGCCCCTCCCGGAGCTCAGCCCCAGGGCGGTCCCATTCCCGGGCCGAGGCCGAGCCCCGCGGACCGGGCTCGCTCCGCTCCCGCAGCGATGTCGCGGCCGCTGTCGGACCAGGAGCGGCGGAAGCAGATCAGCATCCGCGGCATCGTGGGAGCCGAGAACGTGGCCGAGCTGAAGCGGGGCTTCAACCGGCACCTGCACTTCACGCTGGTGAAGGACCGCAACGTGGCCACCCCCCGCGACTANGGGGGAGGGTTGGGTTGGACGGGGAAGGGTTGGGTTGGAAGGGAAAGTGTTGGGTTGCGAACAGGGAAGTGTTGGGTTGGACNTCCCAAAGGGCAAAGTGGGGTTGGCCTGGTTACCTCGCAAGCAATGAGGTTTCCATAGAATCCTTAAGGTTGGAGAAGACCTGGGACCATCAAGACCAGCTGTTGGCTGGAGCCGGGGCAGGGCTGCACCCACAGCTGGGGGGGCAGCAACGGGGCCCGGCCCGGGATGGAGCTTTAAGGGGAGGGGCCCAGCGCTGGCAGCCGGCTCTTCCCGGTTCCCCTCCCTCCAGGGGGCGGCCCCGGCCCGGCCCCTCCCGGAGCTCAGCCCCAGGGCGGTCCCATTCCCGGGCCGAGGCCGAGCCCCGCGGACCGGGCTCGCTCCGCTCCCGCAGCGATGTCGCGGCCGCTGTCGGACCAGGAGCGGCGGAAGCAGATCAGCATCCGCGGCATCGTGGGAGCCGAGAACGTGGCCGAGCTGAAGCGGGGCTTCAACCGGCACCTGCACTTCACGCTGGTGAAGGACCGCAACGTGGCCACCCCCCGCGACTATTACTTCGCCTTGGCACACACCGTGCGCGACCACCTCGTGGGGCGCTGGATCCGCACCCAGCAGTACTACTACGAGAGGGACCCCAAGGTAGGGGCGGGGGGCCTGCTTCCAGCCTTGGGCTGGGTGGGGGAGGGTTGGGTTGGACGGGGAAGGGTTGGGTTGGAAGGGAAAGTGTTGGGTTGCGAACAGGGAAGTGTTGGGTTGGACGGGGGAGGGTTGGGTTGGACGGGGGAGTGTTGGGTTGGATGGGGGAGCGTTGGGAGCGTGGCCTTGGGGCGATGGGAGGGATACGGGGAGCTCCAGGCATTGTTTTCCTTCTTGGTAGGGATGCACTGCATAACTTTGCAGAGCGTCCCCGGTGGACTTTACCAAGCGAGGCCGCTGCCCTTTGCTTTGCAAAACAAACAGAGCGCGCTGGGGCCGGGCATGGGAACGGCCTGGCTGTGCTGCAGCACTGCGTGGGTGCGGCGTGCAGCGAGCAGCTGCACACCCATGTAGGGCAGAATTGGTTATCATGGCAAATGGACCCAGCACGGGGCCACAGGCAGAGCTCGCTCAGTGCCAGCAGCGTGCCTGGTGCTGGGGGTGTGCACCGGGTCCTGGCTGGGGATTAAGCCCTAATCCCCTCCTGACACCTGCACGGGGCTGTCAGCTCCAATTTGTTCCCTATGAGGTCGGGGCGGTGGGAGCTGCAGCCCCGCTGCAGGGTGCCGTGGTGAGAACCCCACTGCAGGGCTCCAGCGTGGATCCCCTTTTGGGTGCCATCCACCCAGCACCAAACCCAACGCATCCCATTGCGGGTGGATGGGCCAACCCCTGCCGTCAGCGCTTCCTGCGGCCCCAATCCTCCCCTAAAGCCCGTCAGTGCTGACACCGAGGGATGGGCACTGCTGGGTGCCTTACACGCGCCCGGTGTCAGCGGCCACGTGCACCCCGCACCCAGCGGGACCACAGCCCAGCCCCAAACCCTTGGGGTTACAGATCCGGGGATTTGGGGTGCCCCCAGTGCTGCTTCGCCACTTTGCTTTGCGAGCATTAGGAAACATCTCCTCTTTAAGGTCTGGCTTTGTACCGAGGTGAGCATCCCAGCCGTGCATCCCAGGCAAACAAACAGACGCGCTGTGCCACCTCCAAAATAACACATGGGGCAGGGGGGTGAACCCCATGGAGGGGCTGCAGCCCTAAAATTCCCACTGCAAACCACGGGGCTTCCCCCTTGGAGCCTTGCTTTGGGATAACCCCAGCAGCATGGGGCCGGCCGATGCCACGAGCACCGAGCGGGGCCGCTTTCCTCCCGCAGCGGATTTATTACCTGTCCCTGGAGTTCTACATGGGGCGGACGCTGCAGAACACCATGATCAACCTGGGGCTGCAGAACGCCTGCGACGAGGCCGTCTACCAGGTGAGCGCTTCGGCACAGGGTGACATTCAGGTGACATTCGGGTGACAGTTGGGTTGGCAAAGTCTTTTTGTTTTTGCCCACCGTGCTGTGTGCATGGCAAACACCGTCATGCACGGTGGGAGCGGTTGCACAACAGCAGGAGCAGCTCTCAAGCAAATACGTTCCAAGGGAGAGGGGTGTATTTTTAGGGCTTTTTTTCATCTGTTAACATTGCAGTGAGGGCAACAGCCCGGCCAAGGGCAGGCTGCTGGAGGAAGAGGCTCGGATGTTGCGTGGCAGTTGCGTATCTGCAGCCAACCGAGCGTTTCTGAATGCAATGTTTGGCTTCCTGGAAGTCAGCTGAAACATTTCCACGGGTGCTCGGGGCCGTCAGTGTGATTCAGGGCTGTGCAGCGAGGGGCTGGTGCTGCTGGCCCTGCTGGGAAAAGCGGTTTGGGAGAAGCTGGCAAACCCGTTTCTTGCTTTTGGAGAAGTGGGAAACGGCGGCTCGGCCCCCTGGAGACACAGCTCTGCTTCCTGCTGAGCTGCCCCAGGAGCTTTGCATAAGCAGAACCTCTTCCTCAACAGCACTGCAGGCTGCAAACTGGAGATTTGCCTGTTGGGGGGTTGTGTCCGCGTCTCTGCGTGTCCCCGGGGTAGGGGGGTGCCTGGGGCTGGGCTGGGTGCCCCCACCCGGGCTGTGGCTGTCCCTTGTAGTGGCCCCAAACACCGGGGATGGGCCCTGTCCCGTGTGTCCCCACTGCGGGGTGGGTGCTTAGACCCCATGGCCTCTCCTTGTCCCCAGCTGGGGCTGGACATAGAGGAGCTGGAGGAGATCGAGGAGGACGCCGGGCTCGGGAACGGTGGGCTCGGCAGGCTCGCAGGTGAGCGAACCCCAACAGGTCTCCATCCCGGGGTGGGGCAGGGTGCTGCGGGGTGGTACCCGCACCCCAGGGCTCCCTGCTGACCCTGTCCTTGGCAGCCTGCTTCCTCGACTCCATGGCGACGCTGGGGCTGGCAGCCTACGGCTACGGCATCCGCTACGAGTACGGCATCTTCAACCAGAAGATCCGGGACGGGTGGCAGGTACACGGGGACCCCCAGCGCTGCGTCCCCTAGGGCTGGGCTGCTGGAGCCAGGGCTGGTGCTGTCCTGTTTGTAGCTCCTCTGGATGGGCTCTGTCCAGGGAGACCTCATGGTACCTAAAGGGGACGGTAACCAGCGGTAGGACGAGAGGGGATGGTCTCACATTGCACCAGGGGAGGGTCGGGTTGGATATTAGGAGACATTTCTTCTCCAAAGAGCGGTCAGGCACCGGCACAGCTGCCCAGGGAGTGGGGTGTCACCATCCCTGGGGGTGCCCAAGGCCAGGCTGGATGGGAGGTGTCCCTGCCCACAGCAGGGGGGTTGGAACTGGATGGGCTTTGAGGTGCCTTCCAAGCCAACCATTCAGTGACTCTGTTTCCCCGTGGCAGGTGGAGGAAGCTGACGACTGGCTGCGGCACGGCAACCCCTGGGAGAAGGCCCGCCCCGAGTACATGCTGCCCGTGCACTTCTACGGCCGCGTGGAGCACTCTGCTGCCGGCACCAAGTGGGTGGACACCCAGGTACGGGGTCACGGCCAGCACAGCCCAGCGTGACAGCTCACAGCAAGCTGCTGCTGGCCCTTGCGACCAGCTCTCCATCTCCTGGGGGCTTCTGGCAGCCACCAGGCAGAGCTGGGCTGTCCCTGCAGCTGGGGCTCTGGGGACCTTTGGGGACCTTTTGGGGACAGAGCGCATCCCCACATCTGCCACCATTGCAGGGGTGGGTGCAACCCTGAACTCCCTTCTGCAGAGATGTTTGGGGTGGGAGGGCTCCAGCAGAGCATGGGGACAACGCAGGGACATGGGGACAACGCAGGGACATGGGGACAACACAGGGACATGGGGACACGGTCAGCCCAGCCTTGCCAATGTCCCAGGTGGTGCTGGCGCTGCCCTACGATACCCCCGTGCCCGGGTACATGAACAACACTGTCAACACCATGCGCCTGTGGTCGGCTCGGGCACCCAACGACTTCAACCTGCGAGACTGTGAGTGGGGCCGGCGGGGGCCAGGTGGGACGGGGCACAGCGGGGTCACCCCAACCCTGTCCCTTTGTCCTTCTGCAGTCAACGTTGGGGACTACATCCAGGCAGTGCTGGACAGAAACCTGGCTGAGAACATATCCCGCGTCCTCTACCCCAACGACAACGTAAGTTGGGTGTTCGTGGTCTCCATGGCGGCTGGCCCAGGGCTGCAGTGGGATGTGATGCAAGCCCTTCCCCACGTGCCCGGTGCCCACCCCGCTCCTCTCGCTGGCAGTTCTTCGAGGGGAAGGAGCTCCGGCTGAAGCAGGAGTACTTCGTCGTGGCCGCCACCCTCCAGGACATCATCCGCCGCTTCAAAGCATCCAAATTTGGGAGCATGGAGAGCGTCCGCACCGTGTTCGACTCCTTCCCCGACCAGGTATGAAGCAGGGCTGCTCTGCCACGTGCCTCCCAGTTCTTCACCTCCCTGTTGCTTGCCCAGCTCCAGGGCAATTTGGTGAACTCAACCACTGGGCTGGTTTGGGTGATGCCACCCAGTGTCACCTTGCTCCCACAGGTCGCCATCCAACTGAACGACACCCACCCTGCCATGGCCATCCCCGAGCTGATGAGGATTTTTGTGGACATTGAGAAACTGCCCTGGAGCAAGGTTGGGAGAAGCAGCTCAGCTTTCTCCTTGCCACGGGGTGGCAAATGAAAATTTGGGCAATGGGTGCCTGTGATGCCCACCGGAGCCGTGCTGGGGCCGTGGTTCTGGGTGTAGGGTCACGTGTGGTGTGGGACCACTTGCTGTTCTCCTGCCTGCAGGCCTGGGACATCACCAAGCGGACGTTTGCCTACACGAACCACACCGTGCTCCCTGAAGCCCTGGAGCGCTGGCCAGTGGACCTGGTGGAGAAGCTGCTCCCCAGACACCTGCAGATCATCTACGAGATCAACCAGAGGCACCTGGACGTGAGCAGTTTGGGGGCTCTGGTGGGGGTGATGGGTTGTGCGATGGGGACTGGGATGGTGCACGAACCTCACCGTGTCTGGCTGGGAGGGCGGTGCACAGGAACCAGGTGAAGCAACGCAAATCCCTTCCTGCAGAGTAGGGCTGCCCAGACAAGTTGCAAGGTCTCCCTGGAGGTCTTCATAGTGCTGGACACCAGCTCTGGGTTGGACCAGAGGGACCCAGAGGTCCCTGCCAGCCACAACCACTCTGGTTCTGTATTGCCACGATTCGTGGCTGTTTTAAAGACTTTACCCACTGCTCCAGAGACCTTTCCTGTTGGCATTTCTTTGCTCCTTAAGCACTAAATTCATTCTGGAAAAGGACAAGGGTGGCTTGAGCCCCACGGAGGAGGTTTGCACCGTCATCCAGGAGTAATCTGGCTGCTCTAGCTGCAGGTGTCCCTGCTCACTGCAGGGGAGTTGGACCAGATGGCCTTCAGAGGTCCCTTCCAACTCAAACGATTCTCTTCTATGAGAAGCCACCGCTCTGGCTGGTTTCACATGCACTGAGGACAGCACCGTGTTCCTCTCCTTGGGAGGTGGCCCATTGGGTGGGACGTCCCCACGGGCACTGCCCACCTCTCCCTGCCCTCCCTCCGCAGCACATCGCGTCCCTCTTCCCTGACGACGTGGAGCGGCTGCGGAGGATGTCCCTGATAGAGGAGGGAGGCACCAAGAGGATCAACATGGCCCACCTCTGCATCGTCGGCTCCCACGCTGTCAACGGCGTGGCCAAGATCCACTCCGAGATTGTCAAGACTGAAGTGTAAGGGCGGGGGGGATGCAGTAGGGGATTCCCCTGGGCTCAGTGGTGCTGCTGGCACAGATCCTGAAGCTGCCCTCTCCTCATCCTCGCAGCTTCAAGGACTTTGCAGAGCTGGAGCCGGACAAGTTCCAGAACAAGACCAACGGCATCACCCCGCGGCGCTGGCTGCTGCTCTGCAACCCGGGGCTGGCCGAGCTCATCGCAGAGGTAACGGCAGCTCCACGTGCCCCACATGGCTCCCAGCCCCAGCTGTCCCATCCCTGGAGGTGCCCCGGGCCAGGCTGGATGGGGCCCTGGGCAGCCTGAGCTGGAGGGAGGTGGCCCTGCCCACAGCAGGGCTTGGAACCAGATGGGCCATAAGGTCCCTTCCAGCCCAACCCGTTCTATGGTCTTCTGCATGGCCACGCTTTGTTGGCATCGCTGCCAAATTCTTGGCTGCAGTCAGCAGGTGCCTGTGCTCCTCTTGCAGAAAATAGGGGAGGACTACGTGCGGGACCTGAGCCAGCTGGCAAAGCTGCACGAGTTTGTGGACGATGACCTCTTCATCAGGGAGGTGGCCAAAGTGAAGCAGGTGAGGGGCACGGGCACGGGGATCACAGATTTGGGGGACGCAGTGCTGACACCCGCCCTGCCCTCGGCCAGGAGAACAAAGTGAAGTTCGCGCTGTACCTGGAGAAGGAGTACGAGGTGAAGATCAACCCTTCCTCCATGTTCGACGTGCACGTGAAGAGGATCCACGAGTACAAGCGGCAGCTGATGAACTGCCTGCACATCATCACCATGTACAACCGTAAGGCCCCGCGGGGACGGGCAGGGGACGGGAGGTAACGCCGAGGTGACGTCCGTGCCCTCTCCTCCAGGCATCAAGAGGGACCCTGTGAAGCTGTTTGTTCCTAGGACGGTGATCATTGGAGGCAAGGTCAGTGGCGTTAGGAGGAAGGCCTCGAAGTGCCCAAAGGGAGGCACCGGCCCTCCAGGCCCAACCATGGCTCTGCTCTAGGCCGCCCCGGGGTACCACATGGCGAAAATGATCATCAAGCTGATCAACGCCGTGGCTCACGTGGTCAACAACGACCCTGCTGTGGGGAGCAAGCTGAAGGTCATCTTCCTGGAGAACTACAGGGTCTCCCTGGCAGAGAAAGGTAGGCCCCGCTGGGGACACCAACCCTACGGCTGCTCGCCGGCCTCCGTCCAACGCCAAGCCAAGGCCGGTCCCCATGAGCCAGCCTACGTCCAATGCCAAGCCGAGGCCGGTCCCTGTGAGCCCCTTGCCCTGTGTTCTCTTGGCAGTGATCCCTGCCACCGACCTGTCGGAGCAGATCTCCACAGCAGGCACCGAGGCGTCGGGCACAGGGAACATGAAGTTCATGCTGAACGGGGCCCTGACCATTGGCACCATGGATGGAGCCAATGTGGAAATGGCCGAGGAGGCTGGAGAGGAGAACCTGTTCATCTTCGGGATGAGGGTGGAGGACGTGGCGGAGCTGGACAAGGACGGGTGAGGGCTGGGGACGCAGCAGGGATGTGGTGGGACCGGCACGGGCTCACTGTGTCCCACCAGGTACGACGCCCAGCAGTACTACGAGCGGCTCCCCGAGCTGAAGCAGGCTGTTGACCAGATCCAGAGTGGCTTCTTCTCTCCAAACGAGCCAGAGCTCTTCAAGGACGTGGTCAACATGCTCTTCCACCACGACCGGTGAGTCTCACCCATCCACTGGGGAGTTGGACTGGATGACCTTTAAAGGTCCCTTCCAACTCCAAGGATTCTATGATTCTACAATCCCTGGGTGGGGTCTCTCCGTGCAGCTCCATGGGCCCACGCAGAGCAGCCCTCCACGCACTGCCTGACAGCATCCCCTGTCCTGGCCCTGCTCTTGTGCATGGGGAAGAGCAGTTTATGCACCCCTGGTCCTAAAGGCTCTCTGTGCCCAGCCCTTCACCTTAAGGGCTGCATTAAGGGTTGGATGCATTTGGGTGCACTGATGACAGATGCCAGAGGATGGATGCTTTCAGGTATCTCCATGGCTTTTCTAGCAGGCTGTGATTCAGCAGGGTTGGGAGGTTTAGTTCATCTGAAGCATCCATGGAAGAGCCTTTGCAGCCCCGTGCCACCATGCCAGCCACCTGCCAAAGCCACGCTCCCACCCGTGCATTCCTGCTCTCCCTAACTCCCCCTGTCCTTCCTGCTGCAGGTTTAAAGTCTTTGCAGATTACGAGGCTTATGTCAAATGCCAGGAGAAAGTCAGCGAGCTCTACCTGGTGAGTGCAGGCAGGGGGTGGGATTGTCCCCATGCAGGGACAAGCAATGTGAGCCAGCGTCTCCATGCCATGTCCCTGGGTGCCAACACCACCTCATGCTCCACGTCTCACCCCAAATAATGGGTCTGGTGTGGGATCCCCCAAAAAAATATTGGGCTGTGGGGGTCAGCTCAGGGCTCCTGGCCACGCACGAGGCACCCTCCCTCCATCCCCACCCTTCCCTGCAGAACTCCAAGGCATGGACCAAGATGGTCATCAGGAACATCGCAGCAGCGGGCAAGTTCTCCAGCGACCGGACCATCAAGGAGTACGCGCGGGACATCTGGCAGGTGGAACCCTCCGACCTGAAGATCCCCCCGCCCAACGAGCCGCGGGAGGGGGCCGAGGACAGGACCCCCAACGGCACAGCGGCACGGGCGTAGCAGGGGGCACGGCGCTGCCCCGCTGCTGCGGCTTTGCTGGAGGAGGGGAGGAGCCTGAGAGCTGAAAGCGAAACCGTTTGGAGCTGTTGCTTGCGGTAGGGGCTAAGAATAAAAGTGCCGTGGGGAGGCAGAGGGGCGGTTGCTGGAGGTGGAATGAGGGACCAGGCTCGCTTGCTGCAGAGCTGATGCTGAAAGCATTGGGGCTGTGCATGGGGTGGGGGCACAGCTGCACCCTTGCAGCCCTACGCAGGATTTGGGGTGCAGCTCTTGCTGGTTCCTTGGCCCTGGAGCAAGGGGTATTTGCAGTCCTCCCCACACACCCTCACCCCACGCGGTGCTCCCGGTCCCCTCCCATCCCCGCAGTGCCCTCTGGGGAGGGTTAGAAGGTTTCTCAGTGTTTATTGCATACAGCAGTACTGTCAGTGCCACCACAGGGTCCTGGGGGGAGCGGGGGGAGTGCTTCTGGGCGCTGGGCACGGCAGCGGGCGTCACTTCATCTTCAGGAACTCTCTGCAAGGAGACGCAATAAACCACGCGCTGTGGCACTGACCTCCTGCTCTCCATTCTTAGCCCTGGGCACGGGGGCGGGCTGTCCCCATGTCACCTCTCCATGTCACCATCCACCAAGGATGGGAATGGGTTTGGAGCAGCGAGGAGCAATCGGGGCTCAGCACATTAGGGATATGGTTATTGGGCAATACTGGTGGTGGGTGGATGGTTGGACTAGATGGTCTTAGAGGTCTTTTCCGACCTTCATGATTCTGTGGTTCTGTGAATTGACTCCACGGGGATGGGAAGGAGCATGGGGAAGGGTTGTTGTGCCCCCACGTTTCTGCAGCACAGTGCTTACTTCACCAGGGCAGGCAGCTCTGGGTTGGATGAGATGTAGTCGTGGCCCAGCCCCAGCTTTTTGGGGAAGGTGATGAGCTTCACCTTGCTCTTGTCCTTGTAGGCGCTGCGCGCGGTCTCGAACAGCTGCAGCGGGGTGGGAGCAGAGTTAGTGGCACAGGGAGTGATCCCAACGGGGTCCCAAATCCCCTCCCACAACCCACAGAATGGCTTAGGGTGGAAGGGACCTCAAAGATCATCCAGTTCCAACCCCTGCCATGGGTGAGGCTGCCAACAACCGGATCAACCCGTGGGTAACCCCAGCCCCGTCCATCCCCGTTAGCCCCAGCCCAGTGTCCCCGTGCCATCAGTGCCCACCTTACGTCCCAAGTGCAGGGGCAGCACGGTGTCGTCCTCGGCATGCAGGATGAGCAGCGGGCAGGTCAGCACCTTCACGCTGTGCACAGGGGTCAGCATGGGTCAGCAGGAGCCTCCCGTGCCCCATTAACCCCCAGCTTGACCCTGGCCTTCCCCACCCACCACCGCCTTCAAGGACCACCCTGGTCCCTTGGTGTCCGTGGTGCTGATGGAGCACTGCAGGGTGATGCTCGAGATGCTCGCCCAAGGCCTAAGCATCCTGATACCCTGAAATACCAGCTGGGAGATGCTCTGATCGAAAGCACCCACAAACCATTCGGCTGTTGCAATGGGATCTGTGAACGCTAGGGCAGGAGGACCCCAAAACCCTGGTGCTCATGATGCCATGTGGGCAGGATGCAAGTACATCGTGCTCAAAAAAAAGGAAAAAGATGACCAGATGGTGGACTTGGCTCAATAGCCATGTCAGTATCTGACCTTATACAAATAAAAGCCACTTGAAGGCATGAGTAAGCCAAGCAATCACAATGGAGAGCTCAACGTGGTGCTCAACACCCAGCCTGGCTCCCACTGTCCCTGTCCCGCTGGGCACTCACTTCTCGTCGCTGCGGAAGAACATGTTGCCCAGAGCCATGGAGTCCAAGATGAGGTACTCAAAACCAGGGAACCACCGATACATCTGCACCAGGAGAGAGAGGGGCTGAGCCGCTGCCAGGGGCCGTGGTGCACACGGGGACATGGGCTCACCTTGGTGATGGGGACATGGGCGGCCGCTTCACGGATGTTGGTGTAGGGGGACTCCAGCACAACAGCATCCACCTGGACCCCTGGGAGCAGAGCGGGGTGGGAGTCAGCTGGGACATCCCTGTCCCCATAAGGAGGATGGGGATGGCCGCTTGACTCCACTTGATGCTCAAGCAGAGCAGCCCCCCAAAATCTGGTGTCTATACACATGGTGTCCAAAATGCCTCCAAAATGTGGTGTTACCTCGCTCCTCCTGCAGCTTTCTGGCCACGTTCATTGCAATCCTACAAGAAAGGTGGAGATGAGGATGAGGCACCTACAACATGCCCCCCACCCAGCCCCACACCTACCCGGTCCCCATGGAGTGTCCCCAGAAGATGATGCTGCTGTTCCCGCTCCGGGCTTTGGCCCAGTCATAGAGTGCCAGGACATCGGTGGTGAAGCCGCTCTCCGTTGGGTGCCCACTGGAGTCCCCGTACCCTGCAGGGGACACATCCCCATGTCACAGCCCAGAGGGGACTGCCCCAAGGTGAGGGGCAGGGGGTGGCCATACCTCTGTAGTCCAGAGCCAGGATGTGGAAGCCAGCAGCCCCCATCAGCTGGTGGAGGGGGCACAGTGTTAGGGCATGACCTGGTGTCCCCATGTCACCTCCCCACACGCCGGGCAGGTCCCAGCCCCTGCTTACCTTCATGAACTGGATCCGGTGGCTCGCAGCCCTGGCGGGGAGAGTGAGGATAAAGCATGGATATAGCTCAGTGTGCACAGGAGTACTGGGCTTCCCCCTCTGTCAGCATGGGGCCAGCTCAGGGATATTGTCCCCAGTGGGGCCACATTGGACAAGGGGCAGTTCTGCGCCCCTGGGAACAAAAGGGGACCCCGAAGCACCCAGATGTCACCTGGGATGATGTCACCCTGTGCACAGCAGGTCGGACAGGCACTCACCTGGTGCCCCCATTGCCGTGCAGGTAGATGATGATGGGGTGATCATCTGCCAGAGCCTCCTCAAACCACTGCTGCTCCCGGCCCCGCGCCTCGTCCCCACTGCTGCCCGGCACCATGTGCCTGCGGGGACAGGACACTGCTTGTCCCCAACAGCCACCAAGGGACAAAGGGCAAGGAGCTTGGCCACAGCGCCTGGCCCCACTCACCAGACACCAACGGTGACACCAGGCTCGGTGGGGAGGTACAGGCTGATGGTGTTGTTCAGCAGCAGCGACGGCTGCCGCAGGTCCACGAAGAAGGGGAATGCCGCTGCGGGATATGGCACGGCCATCAGGGCTGGGTGACCGGGTACAACCCTGGGACCCCTCTGAGCCATCTGCTTTGGTGCATGTCTTGGTTGGATGGAGTTCTTGGTTGGGGTTCTCGGTTGTTGGGTCTCGCAGTTGGGTTTCTTGGTTGGGTTTCTCAGTCAGTTGGGTTTCTTGGTTGGGTGGGTTTTTGTATTTTGGGAAATAATTCACCCCCAAGACCAACCCCATGGGAGCACAGCCTTTGGCCACCTCCCACCAGTGGGACACGGTGCGTACCCAGATGTCTTGCAACATCTGGCAGCACGCGATGTCAGCACATCACTGCCGCTTGCAAAACACGATGTGCCAAAAGGAAAGCTCTGCAAGCACACCCACTCATATTTCAGAACCGACTCCCACGCCCCCAACCACCTCCCTCCCCCAAAACAATGCCAGCACCCCAAAAATCAGCGTTCTGCGTACGAAAAGTGCAGCACGAGCTCTCCGCACTGGGGCACTCACCGAAGTTCAAGAAGACGAATTTGGTGAGCATGGAGGGGAAGAGGCGCACGAGGAAGGGCAGGGAGATGTAGGCCAGGAGCAGCAGCAGCAGGAGGTTGCGCAGCACGGAGCACCAGCCCAGCCAGCCCCTGCGGGGACACAGCCCGTGAGGACGTCCCCATGGACCAAAGGGTTTGGGTCCCCATGAGACCAGAACCTGAGGTGTGGTTTGTCCCCTCCATAGCTGACTTATGGCCATGTCTCACCAAAACAGGATTGAGTTTGGCAATGGGGATGGAGCTGAGCCCTCAGAGCAGCCCAGAGGCCACCACTCGGTCCCCTGCAGCCTCCAATGGGGACACGAGTGGGCAGGATGGGGACACGAGTGGGCAGGATGGGCAGGGCATGTGCCAGGCAAGCAAAACTGGTAATCAGGAGCCATCAACACTGTGACAACACCCAGAGCCCTCATAGGTGAGATCCGGTGACAGAAGTGTCTCAAAGCTGGGGACAAGGAGGGGACATGGGAAAGGGCTCGGGGAGGAACAAGACAAAGGGCAGATGAGGGATGCAATGCTGTCAGTGTGGCAGTGATGCTCCAGCATCACCCTCACCCTGCCCCGAAGCGCTGGGGGCACATCCACGCCCCAGTTTTGAAACAAGCACCCAAGAGGGATGGAAATGCCAAAATCCGCAGCTTCCCGGCATCGCAGTGCCCTGCACGGGGCGATGGGGAAACCAGCAGGGATGCAGGGCAGAGGTGTCTGACAGGCAGCCAAGCAGAGCCCGGCATCAGCCGGAGCGGATTGAGGACCAATGGCCCCGGGCAGCGCTGCAAGGAAGAGCTGCAAAGGGTGAGGGCAGCACGGTGCAACCCATGGGCAGGGTGCAAGCTAGGCTGGGCTGTACCCACACACACAGGGCTGCAGCAATGGGCCCTGCCATCGTTAGGCTAATTAGCAGGTGCTGCACCCCGTGGTGGAGTGCAGGGGCGAGCGCTCACGCCCTCTTTGCACAACATCTGCTGCCGTGAGATCAGGGCGGGGGGGCACGGCGCTGCGGGGTGACGTGGCCGTGGCAAA
Organism: Penelope pileata; assembly: GCA_013396635.1. Classification (NCBI taxonomy): domain Eukaryota; kingdom Metazoa; phylum Chordata; class Aves; order Galliformes; family Cracidae; genus Penelope; species Penelope pileata. The sequence continues at coordinate 471,320 of WBMW01003926.1, read as the reverse complement.
GGGACAGTGTGGCAGAGGGGACATGAGGACGTGGTGTGGGGTCATGGTAACGTGACATGGGGACACGGCCATGGAGTGGGAGCTTGGCCAAAGTGGGGTGACCTGGCCATGGGGTCAGAGCCACATGGCCAGGGGGGCTGGGGACACAGGGCCATGGGGCTTGGGGACACATGGCCATGGAATTGGGGACACATCGCCATGAGATTGGAGACACACAGCCAAGGGGGTGGGGGACACACAGCCACAGGGTTGGGGACACATGGCCATAGGGATTGGAGAGGTGTGGCCATAATGGGGACACATGGCCATGGGGTTTGGGACATATGGCCATGGAGTTGGGGACACATCGCCACGGGGGTTGGGGACACATGGCCATGGGGACTGGGGACGTATGGCCAAAGTGGGAGCACATGGCCATGGGGCTCGGGACACATGGCCTTAGCGGGGTGGCCCAGCCATGGGGCTGGGCACACACGGCCGCGTGCCCATAGCACGGGGACACGGTTATGGCGCAGGACAGAGCGGCGCTGCCGGGCACGCAGCAGCCCCGAGGCGGAGCCGGGGCCCAGGCCCGGGCCCGGTACTCACCGCCGGGGCCGCTCCGCGCCGCCGCCCG